>PVHX01036303.1:0-10899 GCA_004024805.1 Geosciurus inauris
GAATTGGTATTATGAAGAGCAGTGTGGAACCTCTTCCCAAGGAAACAAACATAACTGGTAAAAATTACTTTAAAACAAAATCTATACTTAAAGAATTTCTGCTATGTTTTATTCTAGTCATTTTATAGTTTCACTTCTTACCTTTTTATCTTTGAACCATTTTAAGTTGATTTTTCTGCTGTGTGAGAGATTGGGGTAAATGTGTGGAATTGGAGGATATTATGTGAAGTGAAATAAGCCAGAAACAGAAACCCAATACCATTTCTTCTCTCTCATAAGCTAAAGTTTAAAAAGTCCATCTGAATGTAGAACAGTGATTTTTTTTTTGGTACTAGGGATTGAACTCAGGGGTAATCGACCACTGAGCCACATCCTCAGCCCTATTTTGTGTTTTATGTAGAGACAGGGTGTCAACGAGTTGCTTAGCACCTCACCATTGCTGAGGCTAGCTTTGAACTCACGATTCTCCTGTCTCAGTCTCCCTAATTGCTGGGATTACAGGCTTGAGCCACCACACCTGGCTAGAATAATGATTTTTAAAGGTAGATAAAGGGAGGCTGGATTTGATTAATGAACTCTGTATGCATGTATTGATTTATCAAACTTGAACACAATAAACAATCAATGCATGTTAATAAAAAAATTTAAAAACCCACGCCTATGAAAATCTGTGGAAATTGTGTAAAGAAGGGCATACCACAAATGGCAAACATCTATTCAAAAAAATTACTAAATATTGGTAAGAACTATGAATGTAAAAATAAAAAGAACAGCGAAATTCCATGATATATGAGCCAGAATATATTCTTTCCCTTCCCCTGCTCAGCAAGAAGAAAATAACTTCATATACTTGAAGCCAAGAATATAGGGATCCCTAGGCTGTATTATCATGAATGTATACATTTATAGATTTGGCTATACTAATCCAGGTATGAGTTCTAATTTGGTATCATTTCTTCATATCAATTCAGCTTTGCTTTTTTCTTCTATTATAGTGAAATATATTACATATCTATTTAAGCCCAATAATTAAAATACATGTGTGTATATATATATATATATATATATATATATATATATATATATATAGTTTTATACAACTGCATGTCAAATCAATTATAAGAAGAAATGCACAATTATACCATCTTTTATAATTATATATATTACCTTTATTGGTGTTTTTTTGTGTGCATTTCAATTACTGTCTGCAGTCACTTTCAGGGTGCAGAACTTACTTTAGTATTTCTGCTAGCATTTGATTGACTCAGCTTTTGGAGGAAGAGGAGGAGGAGGAGAATGGGGAGGAGGGGGGGTAGGGAGGAAGAGGAGGAGGAAGGGAGAGAGAGAGGGAGATATTTATAGAAGCAGCACCCTGGCAATAAAGATGTATAGTAAGTAATTAAATTGGTAAACCAACAAGTCTACTTGAAAATCAGTTATTGAACATTTTTGAAAACAGCTTTATTGAGGTATATTATATATATTATAGAATTCATCCATTTCAAGCATATAAGTCAACAATTTTTATTAACTTTACTGAGCAGTGCAGCCATCAACATAACTCAATTTTAGAACATTTCATCTGCTAAATAAGATCCCTCATGCCTATTAACATTTAATCCATTTTCTCACTCCCAGGCCCAAGCAACCAGTAATTTACCTTCTGTCTCCATTAGCTTGCATTTTAAGAACGTTTTATATAAATAGAATCATACCATATGTGATCTCTTATATATATTATACTTAGCATGCTTTGTGGTTCAACTACAGCATACCATGTGTCACAAGTTCAATTGCTGAATAACATTCATTATATGTATATACCACAATTTGTTTACCCATTAATCTAGTGATGAGCAATTGAATTTTTCTATTTTTTAATGTTGTAAATGATGTCTCTATGGATATTTATGTATAGATATTATAAGTGCATATTTTAAATTAATCTGGTTATATATCTAGGAATGGAATTATTGGATCATATGGTAACTGTAGCTTTTAGAGACATTGACAGACTATTTTCAAACGTGGCTGTACTATTTTGTAATTCCACCAGCAATGTATGAGGATTCTCATTTCCCCACATCCTTATTGACATGCTTTGTTGTCAAGATCAGGGAATACTAAACATGAGAGGAAACTTGGTTTTTCTAGTTCTTAGATAAAATTATAATAAAGCACAGCAGTCAAAATTAAATGATGTTCCTTTAGTGGTCCCTTGTATCCAATGAGATTGTAAACACATTTTGCCCTGAAATGGCAAAGCAATGCTCTTAAGAAGTAATCCTTCAGGTGGTCTATACAGAATAAGCTTGTGATTTTTAATAGTATGATCAAAATGAAAACACAAATATTCAAAAACTCTTAGAGATTTTGAAGACCTCGAAGATAGGTACACAGTCCTTTTAGAGCTAGAAAAACTGCTTGAGAACTGTTGGTTTAACCAAAGAGTTTCCAGTAGATTTGTAGACAAGAATCTAAATGTTATAAACAATCAAAAAATTAAAATAAAAAAGATTGGGCTATAACCCTAATCTCCTGGGTGACAATTCAGTGAATCCCACCACTCTTAGTGCTATATTCAGTGATCAGAAACACATTTTTCCCTGTAGTCATTGAGCAAAGACATACCAGCCAAATGAGAAACTCTGGTTCACTAAAAGCAGAGGAATAAACAAGATATTTGGATGTATTTCTGTTTATTGGCTAATATGAAATGTTTTCAGAGTATCATAAACCAAACACAACCCTGCCATTATCCATACATGCATATGGCTCAAGATTTAACAAAATCTGTATAAATAACTCATTCATGAGGGGAAAGGTAATTTAAATGAACCTACATTCAATATAAATCACTGAAGAACTTGGTAGTGAGGTGGGGAGTAGGAGGGGAACAGAAGGTTTGATGATCTCAGTGTGGTAGAGGTGTGTGTTGGAGAGTAGTACTGTAGTATTCGACACCCTTTCCAAGCCTGAATTTCAGAATCTTGGAGGAAAATGTTCCTTTTACACACTATCTCTGGTCAAAATCCAAGTCAACCAAAAACCTCTACTCTTGTCTAGCAAACACTTCCCTCTCCCTTACAAACAAACAAACAAACAAACAAAAAACAATGTTCTTTGCTAGTTTAAATATGGACAACTCAACTATTGTCTAGGATCAGGGGTATATTGAAAATGTTTCTATCACGTGCACTTTTTGCTTCCACTGACCAATAACCCTCAAGTGGAAAATACACATAAAAGCATAGTGCTCAAAGATGCTTCCACTTGAAAAGCAAAGAAGAGGAAACCTTCAAAAGGACTCTCTTGGACCAAACACCCAAATTTAATATTGGCTGTGGCCAAATAGCTATTATAAACAAAAAAAAAAATCCTTCACCTCACGTCTATCCAACATACCATAAAAAAGCAGAGCAAAACAGAACTTAATTACCCCATTCCAGTTGCTAACTCCAATTGTTAAATTTCAGAATATTGGAACCAAGGTGCCAAGGTAATTCAAGGTATAGTCATACAATGTTTAGACTATGAGCAGGCACAGTAAAGTAGGGTGACTGTGTCATTTTATATTATTAATATTTTGTGTTATAATTTCTATCTTTCCCACAGAGAGGCAGTATTAGACTTGGGCTTGAACCACTACCAGTTATAGGTGACCTTTAAACACCTGGAACCTGTTTAGGCTGATCACCCTCTGTTTGGGTACCAGTTCTACCCCTACTAGAAGGTATAGACATGACTAATTAAAGCCAGTGAGATAAGAATAAACTGTCCCAGAAAAAAAGAACAGAGAACCTAAAGGCCAGGGTCTAAACCTTGGCTCACATACATTTATTAATACCTGGGTGAGGCTAGGCTGCTTGGTGCAGACTTGAAATTCAATTGCTTCTAATCCTCCATCCAGTACAATGAGATCTCTTTGCTTTTAACCACGTGCTTTTAGCACCCTGATCAACCAGCTGCCAAGGGTCCTTAATCAGTGTTTGTAGATGGACTATTCTCAAAGATGCATTTAATGAAATCATAGTTGTATTGCTGTAGCAAACACTCCTTGTCAGGGCTAGGACCTGGTGATGAAGTGCACATTCAGCCTAAAGGTACTTAATTAACCACCAAGTACTTATGGAAGAGGAACTAACTGTACAAGCTTCAGAAAGATTCTGATAATGAAAAATAATATGACCTCCAAGGAGTGTGCTTCTCTCTGGTCATGAGATGTATAGGTGGGAGCTAAAGAAAAAAGATATTTCAAAAAAGTACCAAAGGGGAAAGATTGTTGAGACTGCTGGGATCTAACTGGCATGTCAATACAAAGAGAGAGTTGGTCACTTTACCCTTCTCACTCAGCCTATATGAATTGGAGAGTGTCTTTACAGAATGGCTGGGAGGTAGTTTGAGGAACCCAGGCATGAGAGGGAAAGCCACCTTGGCTCAGAAATGTTATGTAAAGTTGTAAGTGGGCATAGTCCAGCCCTGCTCCCTGCTGGGGGTAGAGAAATGTAGCACCTCAAATATAGGCTGAGGCCCAGGAGATCAAGAGGTAACTTGTGTGTGCTGCCCTATGCTATAAATTCAGGACTATTGCTCTTCAAACATTCAGAAGACCCAGAGAATGCCAGGACCTAAGGGGACCTAGAAGAAGGCAGACAAACCTTATAGGCCATCAGGGGGTGAAAGTTATAGGGAGAGAAAAGCTAAAAGCTCCTCTATCCTGTCTCAGTTGTATTAAGATACAAGTTAAATCATGTGCTATTTTTCAATAGAAGATTCTATTACTGCCTTAGCAGCACTTAACAGACTATGGGGGCAAATGCTTTACTTGGTGGTGGAGTTTGGGCTGCCTTAATTGATCTTCTGAAGCTTACCCCAATCTTTTGTCATTTAGGCAGTGTTTGGCAAACAGAAATAACACAAGAGGGCATTCAATAACCCTGCCTGTCCCCCTGCCACAGCCAAGAGTAGTTTCTGCTCTAACTTGCCCTTCCCTGACCTCCATTCCGTCATGGGATCCACACTTGGGTCTGGGGGCGGATTTGCAGGGCCAGCTCTTTCCCAAAAATGGATTATTCTGGGTAAGGCACTACTGGGCCTCAGTTTTCTCATCTTTAAAATATTCATAATGTATGAATTATCCTTTTTAAACTGCAAAGCATTGAAGTGTTATTATTGATAAGTTTGGTCAAATATATACAATCTACTTGTGGAAGGCTTTAAGACATTCTGACTCCAGCCTTTATCCCCTTCCATACCTCAGGGCAAAAGAAGATAAGACAGGAAGAGTCCTGTTTAGCCTTATAACCCTTCTCACTTTCTGACCTTTTGGAGGGAATTGCCAAATGAGAAGTCTTAACTTCTCACTGGGAACAAACCAAACAGAAAATATACTAGGCTGGTGGTAGCAGATAGCAGGAACTGACAGTAAGTGGGAGGTCAGTCTTGGTATGGTTGGCAATAACATTACTTCATTCTCATAAAGGTATAAGGAACCTATTTGCCTCTCTACCACTTTTCCTTCCAAAGAGTTGTTTGCTGGAAGAGATATGGAAAAAAAAAACCTCTTCCTATCAAAGAATACTATCCTCTAGAAAATAAAGATTTCAAGATATCAAAGAGGGTCTGAAAGCATTCTAGTTTTTATATTCACACCTATGTCACTGAGTAACTTAAGGCCAGTCAGTTTCCATCTCTGAGTCTCAGCTTCCTCATTAGCAAATTGGGGATAATAATCACTGCCTTGCCCACTCAGAGTCGGTGTAAAGATGCAATGAGATGATGACTGTGAAAGCACATTGCAAAATGTTAAGAGCAGCACCTATTAATGTAGTAGATTTCAACATTGTTAACCTAGGATAACTGTTCTATCTTCAATCTTGACTTTTGCTAATTAAGTTACCTCTAACACCCAGGACTGTAAATGCTGCTCCCAAGCAAAAGAGCCAGGTTCTCCACTTGAGTATTTTTCCCTTCCAAACCTGACCCACTATGAAGGAATGGGCTTCAGTCCAAGTGACACATTATGGATATCAGAGGAGATCTAAAACCCATGATATTCACACCTGAGTCCTGACAGTCTTATCTGCACTGTTCCACTAGAAAGCATGGAGAAAGCAGTTACATTTCATGCTGAGAAGCATGTGAAACTGGTGGTGAAGACTCAGGAGAAATTGACTGGCTTTTCTCTAAACCAAGAAAGCACCATATGGTATTTGAGCTGCCCTAGGGCCAGGCCCTATTAAGAAATTTAGCTCCTCAGTGCCCCATCCCAGACCTTAGGAACTTCACTGTCACCTCATAAAGCTCTGAGCTCTGACTTGAACCTGAGAATCTAGATACCATGTCCCATAAAGGGACAAAAGAGGCAAGAGAAAAAGAAATTAAAATGGAAAGAATTTTAAGAAAGACCATTTTAGAAATCAAAAACACACTGATTTGAATCTACTCTGAAAAAGCTTAGAGACCTATTTGTGAGGAGGAAGACCCTGACAAATGTGCTGGCTCCAGAGCCATCACATGCACAGAAGTTTAGGACATGAGTTGGGGAATCATGGCACCAGACCTCCCACAAGATGTGTGTGTGTGTGTGTGTGTGTGTGTGTGTGTGTGTGTATTGGGGAGAGAGGCAGTGCAGAGGATCTAAAAAGGAAAGGCCTAAGGGCTTCATATTCCTCCTAAAGTGCTAGGTAGATGACAATAAAGTTCTCCAAGGTACTTCCTTTAGGCCCATGTGACCAAAAATGCAGGCAGGAAAACCCTACCACATACATTGTCATTCCCTCCCCTCTTCTCTACAATGAGATTGAGCTAGGAACATATCCAGTAGTTCCATGGCTGGGGATTCAGGCTCTTCAGGCTCAAACACAGAGTCAAGAAATGCTGCAGGTCAGTTCTGGGAAAATGATACAGAATCAATCCTCTGGTAGTATGGGATAGGATATACCCCATTTGTAGAGTGCTGGCTGGTGTAGATACCACGTCCCAGAACCCTGCTGTTATTGTGGTATAGGAACAAGGCAGGAGAATCCAAGCATGACTGGGCAAGGCTGCCAGGAACATGAGAGACCTAGGGAAGTAGCACAACAAGTTAGAAATCTGTGGAGCAGTCTCACTAGTTCCTTCCTCTCCCAACCCCCCTCACCCGAATCATGAGTAATAACAGTGAATTAGAATACAATCACAAAAACACATCACTAATCTAATTCTATGCTGTTCTAAACTGGTGAGACTATCCTTCATGAAACTGAGTTTAGTTCTAATTCCCACATACTTAAGAGGAACCTGAAGTGGTACCTTCCAGGGCAGAGATGCTGCCTTTGGGCTTCTGCAGGGTAACAATGCAGGGGAAGCAGATGAGTTCTATGTGGCCCATGGATCAGAGCCAGGACCCATATGGGAGTACAACACAGAAACAGAAAGGTTTTTTCCTTTATATTTGGTTTAAATCTATCAGTCACAGTTGTAGCACACATTTGGTGATAGTGAGCTCTCTGACACTGCAAGTAAGGACATTACACATACTTTTGGTGGGAGAATAGGTTGAACATCTTAAGTCCAAAAATTCAAAATGTTAAATGCTTCAAAATTCAAAACTTTTTGAGCACCTATATGACACCACGTGTGGAAAATTTCACACCTGATCTCAAGAGACAGGTCATAGTCAAAATGCAGGCACACTAAAAAATATTGTGTAAAATTACCTTCAGGCTATGCATATATGAAACATCAATAAATTTTGGTTTAGAATTCAGTCCCATTCCCAAAATAACTCATTATATATGTGCAAATATTCCAAATTTTAAAAAATCCAAATTCTGAAACACTTCCAGTCCCAAGTATTTTGGACAAAAGATACTCTACCTGTATTATAAAAATATACTTAAGTATGGAGTGAATGCCTTAGAGGGAAGACTGAACTGGATGATATTAAAGATATCAAGGCTGACTGATTTGATACCAGTCAAGGCTTTTAAATATTCATTACTCACATTTTTTGGTAGGATTTAGGAAAGAGGAAGTCATGGCAGATGTGGCAATATATTAACTGAATATGGAAATTAGCGGTGAAAAGTAGTTGATTAATTGAAAATTAGAAATCTTCCCACCCTCCTGCCTCATACTTAAGCCTATGAAAAAACAACATTGGCTTGGGATTAGTTGCAATGGTAGAGTAGGAGGAGCTTTAGAATGAAGCCCTCAACCTGGGTTTAGTTCTACCATTGGATTGCTCTTATGGCTTAGAGAAAATTACTTTTCCTCTCTTTGTCTCCATTCTTGCTTCTGTAAAATGAGGCTGATACAGTCTGACCTGCTTACCAAAAAGGCTTGGTGTTATGATGATCAGATAAATGTAATGAATATGGAAAGGATATATAAATTGTGACTGGGGACAGTGACAGAAAGAAAAACTAACATGGCTGAAGCACCTCTAATACATCAGACACTGTAAAAGGTACTTACATATATAATTTTAATCCAACCCTCACAATAACTTACAAGATGGATAGTACTTTCCACTTTCTATAGATGTAAAATTTGAGACTCAGAGAGGTAAAAGAATTTACACAAAGTTCATATAGCTAGTAGGGAAAGGATATTGATTTGAAATATAGGGCTGCCACATGAAAAGGCTTGTATATATATTTTTTCTATTGTGCCATGCTGCTTGTACACATGAGGGAAGACAACTATGACTAGTAGACAGTGGGGTCCTAAGAGAACTTGAAAAATGCCAGGATGGAGACTGATGTCATGACAACCTGGTCAGTTTCCTGACAATTGTAAGCTCACAACTGTGACATCTGACTAGGTCCAAACATAGTATCACTATTGTTGCATCTCCACTTACCAATGTCCCTAGCTTGCTGCTTCTCTACCCCTAGCCCCACTGAATGATAGTACAGAGAAAAGTTCCTTGAGGATGACCCCTAATTGCTTATCTTTCTTCCTCACCTTTCCAGCTCACCTCAGTAGAGTTAAGGGTTAGGAACTTCAAAGGGCACATTGAGCTCCAGCCTGTCTCCAGAGCTGTCGGTTGTATTCCCACCCAAGGTCTCAGCTCCAGTATAGGAGGCAGAGCTGGAAAACTTTTGCAGGTCCAGCTCTGTGCATTCAATGGGGGTGTGGACCCAGTTGGAGTGGCTCTCCGAGGCGCAGGAGGCCATGTTAAAGGACTCCTGTGTGGGGAAGCCACGAGTCGAGCTGCAGTCGTCATCCAGGATGGGGTTTAGTGGCTGGGTCTCAAAGATGCTCTCATTCACTGGGGACTCAGGACTGGTCTCCTGGCCAGGTGGCACGGGGAACAGAGATTCCTCCTCTACTGCCTCGTCAGCCTCAAACTGCAACGAACCTCCTGCAACTTGAAGCAGAAAGCCACTGGGTCACCCAAAAGCAGGGTCTCTTCTCAGTAAGGCACCTGGTCCTAAGCATAAGAGTGGGAGGGGGTCTGGGAGCCAGTGTTATCCTTCCCCTCTCTGGGGACCAGAACACCTTGTACCATATTGAAGTGACACATTTGAGAAACATACTTACATTGGGGTATCAGATAGAGCCTATCCGGTGCTGGATTAGAGAAATGCATCAATTGATCAAAGAATAAGAAATGCTTTGTGGAAAACAATTTTTGACGAACCTTGCCCCACCTTGATACTATCCCTGGGTGTTATATCTGTGTACATTATATTATATGGCAATAGGGACTCTGAAGACAGAATTATGATGATGGACTTCAAAATACGGAGATGATGCTGAATTATTCAGATGGGTCCAGAGTTAATTATATGTTCTTAGAGCCGGAGAAGGCAGAAGTGACAAAGAGAGTGTTAGAGAGATATGGAATTAGAAGAACTCAAACCATGAGGAAAGCAGACTGCTTTCGTATTCCCAGAAGAGTACCACACTATTATCTTGAGGATACAAGAGGAATAGAAGAGAGTTACTTGTTATTTTTTTTTCCCTGAAGGATAAGGAAGGAGAGTGGCAGTTCTTAAATGTTCCCTCATATTCCATATTGCTGAGCCCTGGGGCCCAAATGCTTTATTGCCTCTGTTTCATGCTCATGGTCAGGGATTGGGAAACCACTCTTATTTGAGACACTAGCTTCTGAAGTCAGAGAGAGGATTGTTCACCCTGAGCCATAATGCCTAGGAGCTACCAGAGAGAAGAGTTAACTGAAGTAGAGCTTGAAAATGGTCATGAAGAGACAACAGAGAAATATTGCTGCTTGATAAATGCTAGATTCATCTCTACTAAGCCATGGGCACAACCAAGTATAACTATCAGTCTTTTTCAAGATAATAAGGCAGACCCCACAGCCAAATTGACCCCAGAAGCTCTATACAAGGTAGATTTTCCAATATACATAGAGTGAGGCAAAAATAAATAGATAAATAAAATAGTATTGCTTTGGGTCCAGTATTCAGTGGGCTGAGGAGTCATGAGCATCCTAGTATCCAGAAAACATTATCTTCCCCCTCACTAACTCAATATCATTCAGTTCCCTTAATGGCACTGAAGCTGTACTAAACCATGGTATTTTTGGCTGAATTCCTTTTTTTTCTTTCTTTCTTTTTTGGTACTAGAGATAGAACACAGAGGAACTGTAGCACTAAGGTACTTCTCTAGCTCTTTTAATTTTTTTTTGTTTTGAAACTAAGTTGTTTAGGGCCCTGATAAGTTAGTGATGCTCGCCTTGAATTTGTAATAATTTTGCCTCAGTATCCCAAATTGCTGGAATTACAAGCGTGTGCCCAGTGTTCAGCTCTTGGCTGGATTTCTAATACCTTCCTTGGTCCTGACCAGTAATAATTTCGCCTCCTCCATATTTTTCCAATAAGTAAGTCCCACATTGTTGGCTAAAGGGTGAATTTGTGCTAAAAACAGATCACAATGTTATTGGGA
>PVHX01036304.1:0-10899 GCA_004024805.1 Geosciurus inauris
AGATTATACAAATATAGAAAGATTTTCACTTAAAATTGACCCTCAAGTGGTATTAATTTCAACCCCATTTTAAAAACACTAAAACTAAAAACTAAGAATGATGAATAATGGATTACTTATTGAAGAATAACTATGTGGTATCCAATAATCAAAAGACCTTAGTCCTGCATATAACTAACAGTGTGCTAATTCACATTTACCTGTTTTTAGTTAAAATAAATTACAAAAGGTTAAAAAATAAAAAAGGAAAAAAGTGCCTTTGGACTGAGTTAAATAGAAAGTTAGATAAGAAATGGAGATGGGGACATGCAAATATCTTTTCTAGTTAGGGTAAAAAGTTGCATGGAGGGGCTGGGGCTGTAGCTCAGTGGTAGAGCACTTGCCTAGCATGTGTGAGGCACTGGGTCTGATCCTTAGCACCACATAAAAATAAACAAATAAGGACATTCTGTCCATCTGCAACTACAAAAAACTTTTTTAAAAAAAAGTTGCATGGAAATAGCTCAGTTAATTTATAGAGACAAGGTGATACATTTTTTATTAAGAATTCAGAATTTTATTGCAAGAAATAGAAAGCTTTGAACTATTTAAATGTTCAAAGTATAAGCTTAACACAAATAATTTCATATTAAAAGTACCTCATCATCCTCTAGAAGTCCTGTCTCTCCAAAACATTAGCCCATACCAGGAGTCATTCCTCCAATAGTTGGAGGGCTTTGAGTACTCCAGTAATTTTTTTCTTTGATTCTTCTGCTCTAGGCGTGGTAACTCCTGCTTGGTACTGCAGTATTGCTTTTGTATTTCCATACTCTTGACCTTTCTGCTATAGTAATCTATCAAAGATTGTACATGTGATATGTCACGGGTATTTTTATTCCCCAAACATGGAGTCATGACTTCTCCATTGGAACTACTGCCTTCAAGGCAGCTGATGTTCAAGGGTCAGCCACAATCACTGATGTATTCACCACTTGCCAGCAATGTGTCTCATTCCAGGCAGCAGAAAGCTGTGTCCAGCCATGACTGTCACCTCCTCCTTGTTTCTTGATACTCATTAAACTAATGATATATATGAAATCCTACTGTTGAAAGTTTCCAATTACTCTATGACTTTGCTTTCTTGATAGCTCCAAGTAAAAATACAGGAAGACACACAGTGTGGCTTGCAATTTTCATCTGATCAAGCTAATTGACAGAATTTACCTGATACCCAAATTGTGAATCACAGCGGGTCTGAGAAACAAGATTTTAGTATTCTAGTGTCTTCAGTTCTGGAAGTTATGCTAGAAGAAAGCAGTGATTGATTGCAAGTGCCATCTCGGTCACTTAATGTATTCACCATGATATCTCATGCTGTTTCTTTGATAGTGATGCCAGAGAGAAGGATGAAAGGGAGGAACAGCAGAGAAAAGGGGCAATTACAAAAGCCTCTGAGAAGGGATAGGACATATGAAAAATAAATATCCCTTATATGACTATCATATGTAAGAATATCTAAAATGAAAATTTAATGGCTAGGTGGCTTATTTTAAATTTTACCTCTGCATCCTCAAGGCCAAAAAATATCAGGCCCATATGAATTGCTAAAAACATGTTTTCTAGTTTAATGTGTACTTGGATATATCAAGAACTGTGCTGTTTGGCCAATTATATTTAGCAAGTCAAATCTTACAATTAAACAAAAAAAATTAAAAATTCAAAAAGGACTGAAGCTGTGGCTCAGGGACAAAATGCCCCTATGTTAAATCCCCAATATTATATATTTTTTGTTTAATTGTAAGATTTTTTTTAAATATTTTTTTAGTTGTAGATGGACATAATTTCTTTATTTTATTGCTTTGTATGTGGTGCTGAGGATCGAATCCAAGGCCTCACGCATGCGAGGCAAGTGCTCTACCTCTGAGCTACAATCCCAGCCCCTAATTGTAATATTTAACTTGCTAAATTGCTTAGGGCTTAGCTAAGGTGCTCAGAATGGCTTTGAACTTGAGGTTCTCCTCCTTCAGCCTCCAAGCCTCTGGAATTTCAGGCTTGTATGCCCACACAGTTCCCTTTTCTTGTGTGATACAAAAATATGATTGGATAAACTTGGTATAATAGTTATTAAAAACTGCTGAATTGGAACTGTCACATATTGGGAATGATTGATAGTTGAGATCAGAGTCTCTGCATTATCTTTATTAATTATATTTGAAGTGTTTTAATATATTGAATACAAATACTCATGTGCAAACACTATTTGTGTTTTAATCTTAACAGATTGTTATGGTTTTGTAGCTTACATTATTAAATAAATGTACAATGTTTCCAATGCATTTAAATCTCCTGTATGGATAAGTTGAGGACTCCTCATCGGGTGATTGGATGAAATGACTTTGAGTTGCTTTCTGTCAGTGTTGCCCATCCCAACTCATTTCTTTCTTTGTAAAAAATGCTTTCTTACTCTTCCAAATTTCCCTATCTCATAGATAAGATCTTCTTATTTCCAGTCTAGGAAGAACCAGAAAATTTCTCTTGGACTTAGTCAACACACATTGAAAAATACAATTACAATATATGCAACCCCAATTCAGGTATCTGGCTCATTTGCTTATTTGATAAACATACCATATGTACTCAATTAAATCATAACCAACTATTCACTGTTCTCTTACTCCTAAAACTTTTTTATAATTATAGCAGGAGTTGTGAATTTCAGTGTCAGTGATTTATTTCCTTTTCTGATGCAATCAGAGATAAAATAGTTAATTGCTCTGATCTCAGTAATTTTATCTTAAGTTCAATGTGAAATTACATTTCAAGCTTATTCTAATTATCACAAAATAAAATGAAGTCATTTAATTTTTGAGCCAAAATACTCCAGCTAGCTACTACTGTAACTTTGTTTTTTAAAAATTTTTGGAGAAGTAAGTTTTGGGAGGTGAGAATACGGGATCACTTGAGTGTTTAATAGATGTTCTATAAACTATTTGATATACCTTTATTTTTTATTTTAAGATTTAAACAATATTGTCACAAATTTTATTAAATGTTTAGGAATATTGCTTATATACCTCTCTTAAATGTTAGCAATTTACCTACTCAATTGTTAGGTGACTTATTAAGAGTTAGATATATCATAAGCCTTGTCCAAATGCTAGAAGTCAAAACTACATTACCTGTGCTACAGAGAGTGTCACAGAAAACCAGTATACACCAAATACAGTGTAATAGTATATGCATAGAGAATGGACATTAAATAAGTCAAAGGAAAGGGAATATATAGAGCATATCTCCAGAAAGGGAGATTTAATTATAGATAAATGTAAAGAAATGTCAGAAAGTAAGGGCTTCTTCAGAATTTAAGAGACATAACAGAATATGATATTATAAAAACATTCATTTATTTAATCTAATGGAAGCATTTGAAGTTTTAACTGTGTAGGTTTTAGAAATCAATTACATTAATGGAAGGAGACTTCTAAAGTAAATTCAAAATAATCAAATATAATGTAGAGTATAAAGTTACCTTTAGGAAAGTATGTAAAAACTGAAGTTCTGTGATTTAGAAAATCTGTTGACAGAAACTTCAAAGTTCATTGGACATCCAAGTGATCCCTGGCTCAATCAGGTAGTTGTAGAAATGATCATTGCTAAACCAGTTCACATCTGGAAGAAGGGAAAAGGAACTTTATATTGAAATATAAAGCTCACACAAGACATCAAAAGTCATTAAAAAGGTTGTATTTAGATGAGTGGACTTTGGACATATTGAAATTGTTGCATACATGACATATTGAAATTGAGATATAGTTAGGCAATTGGATGTGTTTCTAAAACTGAGAAAAAACTAAAAGGAATTGAGCAGAAGCACAGCTGTGCATTTTATCAAGCTATAGAATGTACAGACACAAAACCGTGGGATGAGATAGGCCAGAAATTACACAAAAGCAGAAAAGATATGGGAGTTTGTGAATGAGACCTGAATAACAGTAACATTTATGATGCATATGGAGTCATTGTTCTGTGATAGGCATAACCATGTCCATATAGTATGTAAATTGTATTAAAACAGAAAACTGAAATTCACCCAAGTGTACAGTGAGAAGAGACAGGAGAAGGATGTGATTTATGTTTATAAGTTTTATAAAAGATTTGAAATGTCTTATCTCTAGATTTATGAAGAAGAAAAATAAATATATAAACATTCTGCATAAATTGAACATTATAAATTATAGCATACATTATGGTGTCGGCTTGCAAAAAAGAAAAAAATACTTATTTAAAAACGGTCTACTGAAATGTCCAAGAAAAAGAGGACAAAATTTATATGTCAGTTTTAATATTACAGGGAGTTTATATAGAACAAAAAAGCAATAGAATGAGAAGGTAAGAATACTAATATGTGCATTTAAAATAAATTTGGAATGTAATAGAGACTCATTTTTTTCCTTTAAGTAGAGGAACCATTTCTTAAAATGGAGTAGTTTAATTAGTCTAAGTTTCAGTCATATTAAAACGTAGATGTTCTTTATGAAAACAGGATGAGGGCACTTGAGTAGTCAATTCCCTAGATTTTAGATGATCTCTAAGAAGCAAGGTAAAACGACTGGCTTAAAGGAGGGAAAAAAGGGAATCAAAACCAAATAATTATTTGTTATTTGAAATTTCTGAGTATTATATGCTTTAAAAAGTTAGAGCTGAAACCAAATATTTTCTGGTTTTATATATTTAAATTGTTGTTAATTAAAGTATTTAACCCACAAATCCATAAGTTTACTGATGTCCTTTTCTCTGCTTAACACTTGTTCAGGTTTACAACCCCTGGACACTCAAACAAAGCACAAAAGATCTCATTGAACTCAAAATTAAATATATATATATATATATATATATATATATATATATATTATTAGTAAATTGCACACATATTTAGAAATTCTGATGAAAACATTTTCAAAATAACAAGTATCTTAATGTAAAAAATATGTATCATAAAGAAAAATAATACTCCTCTGTGCAACTTGGCTCCCAAATTTTTCACAAAGGTATTGAAGTACTAGGGCTTCTGATCTTTTTCAATATATTGCTTATCAGAATTTAAACTTGATTACATTTACCACTCTGTGTATCTCTGCTATTGCTGACATGGTAGAGGGAAATGAGGCTGTCATGTACAAGATTTTATTAAGTTGTTCAAGGCTTTCCTTACAATGTTCTGATGACTTGGTTTCTGCACTGTCAGGTGGATATATTATAATATATCTTTTTTTAACATATTTTTTTAGTTGTGCATGGACATATCTTTGTTTATTTATTTTTATGTGGTGCTGAGGATTGAACCCAGTGCCTCATGCATGCAAGGCAAGCGCTCTACCACTGAGATACAATCCCAGCCCCTATAATCTATCATTTTTGATGAGCAAAGTTTCTAGATTCATTTTGATTTTGTGAAGTCTACCTTTTGAGATGCTGTCATACATTAATTTCAAATTTATTTCCTTAGCAAGATTCTGCACATCCTTATCATGCTGAATGCAAGCCTTCAACTGTTTGAGGTATTTTTGATTTAAAACACATACATAAAGAAAATGAATCTTGATAGAAAAGGGGATTCAGGTTTTTTTTTTCTTTTGGTACTGGGGATTGAACTCAGGGGCACTTGATGACTGAGCCACATCCCCAGCCCTATTTTGTGTTTTATGTAGAGACAGGGTCTCACTGAGTTGCTTAGCACCTTCAGCTTTATCACTTAAAAAAAAACACTGCATTATGAAGTTAAAAATAATGAATTTAAATTTTTGGTTTGTGAAATTTATTTATTTTTATTTAATAGCATTACTTTTTATCAATAGCATTATAAATCAAGTATAGGCATTTTTCCATTGTCTGGTATCATTAGGTAATACTTTTTTCTTTCTCACAAATAACCAGTATAGCAAACTAAGAGTAATTATTTACATGTTTAAGATTATTTTGTAATGATGCTTATGTATTTTTGTTAAAGTAAAATAGACAATATGTTCATAATTAAATGAATATAATAACATAATGATACTTTATCATTCAAATAGTCTTGCAAATATCAGTGATCATATCATTCAAATAGTCTTGCAAATATCAGTGATCATATGGGCTTGAAATACAAGTTAGGTGGCTATATTTATATTGATCCTATGTATGAATTCATACAGGTCTTTCATACTATGCCCTTTCTTTTAAACTGGCAATTATTCTAATTGTGAGTGTAGGCTGTGAATCTGTGCAATGAATGCATTGTAATCCATTCCATGAACCTATTAAAATATGTATTTACTAAAATTTTGCTGACTACTTTTTAATAGACATGATATAATTTGATATAACTATATATCAGGTATTCAAGTGTTCAACAAGCAGGGTGTGGTAGGGCACATCTAATATCAGTGAATCAGGAGGATGAAGCAGGAGGATTGCAAATCCTGAAGCCAACCTCAGAAATTTAGCCAAATTTAAGCAAATTATTCACTCTCTCAAAATAAACTAAATAAAAATGACTGGGGATATAGCTCAGTGATACATTTTCCCTGGGTTCACTTCCTAGTCCAAAAAAAAAAAAAAAAAAAAGAGTTTAACAATCTCCAAATATGAAATTAGTTATTAGACACTAATAAAACTTTATTCACCTTGATATTATATATTAGCATCCTACCAAGAATTATTTTCATTTCAACTTTAGAATTTTCTAATAAAAAACTTTTGAAACAAGAACATAATACTGCATAACAAAATTTAAAACAATCTAGTTCTACACTGAGAATTGGAGCTATAAAAATGTCTATGATGTTGGTCTTTATTCTAGCTCATTTTGACATTAAGTGAGATAATTTCCAATGGTAGTCATATTGTGAATAGTTTGGTAGAGAAGGTACTTTGCACATTCAAATTTCCAGGTGTTTGTGGCTTACCACATGCTTGCCATCTAGTGGCAAATGCAAAAACCAAAACCAATATACTCAAACCATTACTTTTGAAAATGCAAGACCTAAAGTTACAGGCATTAAGTCATATGGACATCTTATAGACACATCTAGTGACAATAAAGGAGTTCTGCAAAGAGGAGATATGAGTCAATCTTCCAGAGTAAGTTTAAAGAGTAATGATCTCTATGGTTCAAGTCACTGTCCACGTGAAAATACTACTGCAGACTGACTACTCAACAAACACTAATGCCAGCCTTCCAACCTCTCACCTTGGCCAACCTTGTATCTGAACATTGAGCTGATGACAGAGTAGCTCACATCTCTGGACTAAAGAATTTGTTTAGGTTCAAATGGATTTGTTTTTTAACTAAGCTCAATCTACTTATTGTCATTACTGTGTAACCAACTGTGTAAATAGGAACAGATAAATATTGTGAACTGGGCATGGTATCACTGTAGATATAATAGTGCTTCTTCCTATTTTGGTCAAATATTTTTGTGTGTGTGACCAAAAGACTTGACAAGCAGTTTTGGAAGATGATATGTTTGCTTGGAACTCTCAGTTTATAGAAGGCCACTCTATTTCTCTGGGTCCAAGGTGAGGCAGAAAATCATGAGGTAGGGTGTGAGAGAAATGAAGTTGTGGACAAAATGATCAGGAGGCAGAGAGAGACAAACCCCTCACCAGGTTCAAAATATATACACCAAAAGACATGACTCCAATGACCCACCTCTAGCCACACCCCACCTGCCAACAAGTACCATCCAATTAATCCCTATCAGGGGATTAATGCATTGATTAGGTTAAAACTCTAATAACCACTGAGTTATTTCACATCTAAACTTTATTGCATTGTTTCATGCATGAGTTTTTGGAGGACACTTCATACCTAAACCATAGTATCCTATTTGGAATCAATGTATATCTGAATTCATGTTCACCAATACTGTCCTTTGAAGTCTTAGATGATGTGTATCTATCAACAAACCATGCTACAGAATTTATCAGAACAAAGGAGATATTTTGTGACAAAGCAATGATAAGTCTACTGATTAGGTAATCCACTTTCTACAACCAAGTTGTCTGGAAACACTTGTCCAGATAAAGGCAGACTCAGGTAGAAATGCCTTGAAGAGTGTATGCTTTATGCCATGTTCCAAAATGAGTTAGATGCATTGAACTAGCATTGGATATATTCCATAGCGTCTTTCATAGTTATTAAAACAGATAGTTCTCCAATCCAAAAATATAAGAATAACTAGTTTAGCTCCCTTTTAAACTCAGTTTATTCTTCTATGGGATATAGATTATCTATTCTTAATTAACTTGGTATCAACAAGGTTACACATATTGACTCATAGCAGAGAAGTAATACTTCATAAAAGACAGAGTAAATGAATAATTGATTTGGAAGATGTCAAAACATGGCCACTTTGGTCTCTTCAAGATAGCTGACAAGCGGGCAAAAATAAGAAAATATTTTAATGGCCATGGTAACCAGCCTTATTAGCATGAAAAACTAGAAGTATTACCAAACAATGAGAGCAAAAAAAAATTATTGTAATGTGCTTGTGAGTATGAAATGCTTGGAAACATCATATCTAGCTGCATAAGGTAGAGTGGATGGTGCTTCCTCAATACTTTTTGGCAGAGTGTACACCAGCATATCATGGAACCTCTTTTCTATTCTCGTTCTCAGTGTGCCCTGTGTTGCCATTTACCAAAAGTAAATAAACACTTAACATTTGCTCTGGAAGGGCCAAAAACTTTATAATAAATGTTTTTTCCATGATCTCTTTAATTAAGTTTATAAGAACATTTTTTCAATTTTTTAAATTTCTCATCTAAAAAGGCACTTAAATTTTCTGGAATATATTTTAGGCCATATAGTTTGCTACTTTGTGCTGTTTTCTTTCAGCATGGGACAACTAGAAACCAGGAGAAATATTGTTTCATTCAATCATGCTTTCCACTGGTAATTTAAGTATATTAACATTTTGTTTGTTGTTTGTTTAGTACCAGAATGGAACCCAGGAGTGCTTAACCACTGAGCAACATCAACAGCAGTTTTTTATATTTTATATAGAGACAAGGTCTTGTTTTGTTGCTTAGTGCTTTGCCAAGTTGCTGAGGTTGACTCTGAATTCATGTTCCTCCTGCCTCAGCATCCTGAGACCCTGAGATTACAGGCTATGTTAACATTTTAAAACTTAAGTACATGTGACTGCTATGCATATGTTTGTGTTGAAACAACTTTTAAAGTATGATTCTTAATTGAAAATATTTAGCACACAGCATGTGTTAAATCAAACTATTATAAAATATTGCTTTGGGATAGGAAATTATTTGAAATATATGATTTACTTAAATAATTGTTTTTTAATTTTTCAATGATATGTAAAATATTTATTGATTAAATCTTGATTAAATTTTTATTTTCCATCTCCCTGCAATGTAGAAGCATCTTTCCCTTTAAATATTATATTAAAATAATATTATTAATTACTATTTGAAAATGTACTGCAATGGACTTTATTATTTGGATGAGGAAACAAAGATTTCAGTATGCACAGTCAAAGAAAATAAGAGTAAAGAATAAAAAAATATTTGCTTCTTACAACTGATGAGAGATTAATATCCAAAAACTAAAAGGAAATAAAGCAAATCAATAGTAAGTAGCAAAAACTAATTAAAAAATGGACAAGGGAGGTGGTTCCAAGATGGCGGCCTAGGCAGACGCTGTGGTCAGTCTCTCCAGAGCCAGAGATTGAAGTTGTGGAAATATCATCTCCCAGCCAGCTTCTGGACATCATCCTACAGCTGCCCCAGCAGGAATTTCACTTGCGCGTGTAAGCAGGGCCACCAGGCAGCAGCCATTGCCACAAGAAGCGTGACTTCGGCAGCAAGCGGCGACAGAGTTCAGCTGCGGCGGCTCAGAGCCCCAGCCCAGGGCTCGCCCCGGGTGGGGCCTGCTTCTACACGGGGTTCCTGGCTACAGCGCCCACCCAACCACGCAGGGCCCCTAGCAATTGCTCCCGTGGACACACGACCCCAGCCGCTAGCCACTGGGGAGCCCAAATTCAGGGTAAGAGTCACTCCAGAGACCCCAGCGGAGACAGCCCGCCACACTTCCGCTCCAGAGCTCTTGTGCACCAGCAGGAGCCGCAGAGGGCCCAGATCTGCCCACAGGAACCTCCACGGGTGTCCAGCAAGAGGGAGACCAGGAACTGCCACCTCGAGCCACTATGATCCCAAACTCAGGGTAAGAGTCCCCCCAGACACCCTAGCGCGAGGCAGCCCCACCCAAGGGCAGCCTGGGCCTGCCCCAGTTCTGCTCCAGAGTTCCCGGGGACCGGCAAGAGCAGCAGAGGGCCCTGATCCGCCTTCAGGAACCTCCATGGTTGTCCAGCCTAAAGGAGACCAGGGTCAGCTACCTCTAGCCACTGGGGAGCCCAAATTCAGGGCAAGAATCACTCCAGAGACACCAGCGCGAGGCAGCCCCATCCAAGGGCAGCCTGGGTCTGCCCCAGTTCCACTCCAGAGTTCCCGGGGTCCGGCAGGAGCTGCAGAGGGCCCAGATCCACCCTCAGGAAATTCCACAGGTTTCCAACTAAGGGTTGACCAGAGTCTGATTGCTAACAGCCACAGAGGAAAGCACACCCAGGGAAAGAGTGGGCTCCAGAGACCACGGCGTGAAGAGGCCTCACCCTAGTGCGCTCTGGGCCTGCCTCAGTTCTGCTCCAGAGTTCCAGTGGGAATGACAGGGTGCCCAGTCGAAGGAAGACCAGAGCCTGCTAGCCTCTAACCCCAGAGGAGCTCATACTCACGGTAAGGGTCGCGCACAAACTCTCCAGCTTGTGACTCTGCCTAAGTGAAACCTGAGCCTGCCTCTACTTCTGCCCCAGAGTTCCTGTTCACCAGCAGGAGTGCAAGAGAGGGCCAAAACAGCCCTCAGGG
>PVHX01036305.1:0-10898 GCA_004024805.1 Geosciurus inauris
CTGCTTATAATTTTGTGCAAAGTTAGAAAAATTATGATTGTAATAATTTTTTTTTTCTATTTGCCTCAACAAATGTTTTCAGTGAATAGTGTGTACAGCTTCTGAAAATTTGTTTTTTTTCTGTTATGTTTGATAACATGTATTTAAATGCAACTTTTGAGAAAAATAAATAAAAATTAAAATTTAAAAAAAAAAAAAACCAACTAACAAACAATCTAATTTTAAAATGGGCAAATGATCTGAATGGACGTGTCAAGAGGATATTCAAATGGCCAAGAAATTTATGAAAAAATGTTTAACATCAGTTGTCATCAGGGAAAATAAAATCAAAACCAAAATTAAATTTATTTCACCCCGGTTAGAATGAGCATTAACAAAAAGACAATACATAAATGAAAAAAGAAAGAAGTATGAGGATGTGGAGAAAAGAACTCCTATGAACTCTCAGTGGGAATGTGAATTAGTGCAGCTATAATGGTAAACAATATGAAGGTTTCTAAAAAAACTGAAAATAGATCTACCACATGATTCAACTCTCCCACTTTGAATATATACCCAAAGGAAATAAAATCATTATATCAAATATATACCTACATGTCCATGTTTATTACAGCAGTATTCACAATAACCTAGATATGAAATCAACTGAGATGTTCATCAACAGATGTATGGACAAAGAAAAATGTATATATATACACGCAGTGAAATAAATTTTTAATTATTTAAAATGCTATCTTATCATCAGAGTAAAATGGATGGA
This sequence comes from Geosciurus inauris, assembly GCA_004024805.1. Classification (NCBI taxonomy): domain Eukaryota; kingdom Metazoa; phylum Chordata; class Mammalia; order Rodentia; family Sciuridae; genus Geosciurus; species Geosciurus inauris. The sequence continues at coordinate 761 of PVHX01036305.1, forward strand.
ACTAGAGGATGTTGTTAAATAAATAAAAAAATGAGATATACTGTATGTTCAAATGTAGATGTTAAAATGTCAGTCTGAATGTAAAATTGTGAATACTAGAGGCTAGGAAGCATTGGGGGAGAGAGGGAAGTTGCATAATGGGTACCAAAACACACTTGATAGAGTGATAATAGTTCACAACAATCTATTATATATTTTATGAAAAACTAGAAGAGCTGGAAGGTCCAAAGACAAAGTAATGATGAGGAGATGGAAATGTTAATTATCCTATTTGGATCAGTATACATTGTATACATGTATTGAAATACATACTTTACCTAAAAAATATGTATAATCATTATGTTTTAGTAAAAATTTTTTTAAATGTTTTAGGAAATTGGTTTGATTATTACAGTATATATATCATAGATTTTGTTTATTACACTATATATATCACTGTACCTCATATATACATATACAACTAAAATAGTAAAAAATAATGATGACTAAATAAGCATCATACACATAATAGTGTGTTATGACTGAAAATGGATTAGCAGAATCACCTTTTTATCTTTGAAACATATATTTGGAAAATCAAAGAAGCTTTCAGGATGTCTACCTGGGAGGGGTTGTAGACCTAGTGTTGAAGGTGGATCAGGATACAAATTACTATTGTTAGCTAATTATTGTTGAACTTTTGAAAAATTGGAAGTACTTTGGACTAGCATACTATATGCATGTAATAGTTCATAGATGAGGCTCTAGATTTTGACATCTTGGGGTCAAAGTTTGACAGCTCCACTAGTGATAAATGACTGGTCACATTTCTTACTTCTTCTTGCCTCAGTTTTTTCCCACTTGGAAATGGAGACCAAACAACATCTACCTTATGATGTACTTGTGAAAATTCAAAGTGATAATTGACTTATAATGCTTAGCACAGATCCTGGCACATAGAAAGATTTTATATAATTTAGTTATTCTTATTTTGCTTATTAAGTTATAAATTTTATGAAGTTTTGTGTTTTATAGTTCTCAAAAAGCAACATAATTGGGTAAAGAATTTTCCTCTTTACAAGAGAATGAAACTTTCTTATTAGAATTGGATAATCTTTGAATCTTATTTGAATACAGTCTAAATTTCTCCTGAAACATCACTTGTGACAAGTTTGTTTTTAAGAAGGTGTAGTTTTCTTTCTAAATAATTAGTTCACTTCTTTTGTTTTATTGTATTCTTATGTCAGGGTATATTAATTTTCTATGACCAACTGTGCACATTTGCTTGTATACTAAAATCTGAAATTGTAAACTTTCTATGTAAACTAAAATAAACTAAAAATATGAGGAAAAATTTATGATATTAAAATATAATATCTTCTAATACTAACTGTGTGTGATATATTTTTTGGAATGATTTTCTTTGGATAGAGAAGCCCTTGGAAAAACATTATTTGTTCTCATAGTCTATTGAAAATGCAAGTATCTTAGTTGACAGTTCTTCAAAACAAGTTAAAAATGTATCACACTTCTGATCATTAAGATTAGATTTTTTGTTAATCTGTGTTGATTGAAGTCCTAGTATTTCCAGACTTAAAGTTTTTAATAACTTTTGGGCTATAAGAGTACCTATAAGTTAGTAAAGTTTTTAATAACTTTTGGGCTATAAGAGTAACTATAAGTTAGTAAACATATACATTCATGAATATTTATGGTTATATTTTTTTAAAATTGTACTGATAGACTGGATTAGGATTTGTGGGGCTATATGCTACACAAGTTGTGTAGATCTATAATGAACCAAAATAAAATCAGGAAAAGCAGATATTACACTTCTTAACACTAAGCATGGAATCACTGGAGTCTCTAGAATTTGCATACTGAATGAAGAATACCACAGTTCTAAAAACTGTTTATAGTCTTAAGACTGTTGGATTCATGTTATTTGCTTAAGGAAGATAGGCAATCAAAGATAATTGGTGGCTTTTTTAAAGCACTGATAATAATTTAGTTTGTTTTGCTCTTTGACTCTAGAGCCTTGAAATGAGTTTACCAAACATGTTTTATGATGAGGTCAGGGATTGAATAACCAGATAATAAATGAGTTCCTAGATTTGCTTTCTCTGTAGTAAGAGAACATTTTAGGATTTTGGAATAGAAGGTGGTCAAATGTCTGAGAGATAATTTTTCTTGTGCTTTCTTCATGGTCTCTGACAATCATGGGTTTTGAGACCAAGACCTTAGATGTAATTGTTCTGATCCATTTTTCTTCTATACAAGACCAAAAATGATACTTCCTTTAATGCTTCTTTTGAGAATTTATTAGGATAATTTATGGGAAGTTCTGGCATATAATGGCAATGAACTTTCAAACTTACTCTTTTTATGATCTAGTATTTTCTGTCTTCTCTCTTCCTTCTCTTTCTATATCAATGAACTTTCAAACTTAATCTTTTTATGATCTAGTATTTTCTGTCTTCTCTCTTTCTTCTCTTTCTATTTCTGCCTCTTCCATAACTAGTAATCCACACCTGGCTCACATAGAATAATGTTTTCCAAATGGAAAATCCATGAAGCATGCATGATGATTGTGGGGTGTAGGACCTCTACTAATATTTACATTTTATTTAAGAAAAGAAAAAAGTTAGGTTTATTAATATTTAATATAAAGGCTGAGTAAGATTAGTACTTGTATGTAATGTATAAATATATATATATTGAATATTAATGCTCAATATATTTTTAAACAAGAATCTTTAATCAAAACAGATTTGGAGACCACTGACCTATCATTTAGTACCTGAATGAAATCTTATGAATGACAGAGGATTTTTTAAAAAGTCTGAAAACTTTCCTAAGTTCCAGAATTTAAGTAGGCTATAAGGAGGTAATCTTGGGAGTGTCAGATGATGGTAATACCACTGGTTACTGGTGACAAGTTCTGTTTCTTCACATATTGAAGTTTGAACATTAGAGAAACAGGCTGAGGCAAGCATATAAAGCAGGGTTTATTTTAAAAAGAGTTAACATAGACTTCTCCCAGGAGGGAGAAGGGGGCCGTAGTTGGTATCCTGGTATCCCAAGAAGTACAGATGTTTTGCCTTTTTATATGTCCTACGCTTCCTTTGTTCTGCTCTCTTCCCCTTATCTCTCTCCTTCCACATACATGACTAGGCCCAGGAGATGTTCAGGTGGGAAGGCCAAAGGTGAAAAGCAGATGGACAAGGTGGAGTGATCTGGGCAGGAAAGGGGCATAATTAACTCCCTGTAGGGAGGGACAATCCCTGGGACAGGACAATCCCTGTTACCTTAGTAACAGGTTGGAGCAGTGACAAGTTATCTTGATAAGGGTGGAGGAAGGGCTCTGAAGGTACTAACATTTCAATACCTCTCCAACTTCCCAGACCGAAATTGGTCTTGGTGATCCAACCTGACTATCACTCTTGCCTATCTATACTGACTGCCTAACTCTGTCTTCAACATAGAAGTCTATGTTACCCCTTTCAAAATAAACCGTGCTTTATGTGCTTGCCTCAGCCTGTTTCTCTAATGTTCAAACTTCAACATGTGAAGAAGCAGAACTTGTCACCGGTAACCAGCAGTATTACTATCATCTGACACTCCCAAGACTACCTCCTTATGGCCTACTTAAATTCTGGAACCTAGGAAAGTTTTCAGACTTTTTAAAAAATCCTCTGTCATTCATAAGATTTCATTCAGGCACTAAATGATAGGTCAGTGGTCTCCAAATCTGTTTTGATTAAAGATTCTTGTTTAAAAATATATTGAGCATTTACATTCAATATGTATGTATTTATACATTACATACAAGTAGTAATCTTACTATTCTGGCTTCAACAGTGTGGATCAATGTTAATGCTTGTTTATTTTTTGCAGACTTTTGTAGTAAAGCTTCAGGGCAATTTTAGTATAGTTTTGTTATTGTTAAAGAAAGAACAACTTTTCTGAAAGCTGGTTTGTTCCACATCTTTTGTTAATGTTGCAATTTTATCTGAAGGGGAATAATGCACCGATAATATGTAGTCTAAATTCATTAATACTATCATTAAGCAATAGACTAGCTATCTATTTTATAAACTGAATAAATTCTCTTTATATTAGTTACTTAGGTAATTAAAAAAAACTGATGTTAGGCTACTTGTTGGGATTCATGTGCTGATATTTTTCCTTTTTTAAACAAATAAGTAGAAGTTCATGCAAAGAAGTTGTCTGTGCTTCTGTCATTGGGACCCAAACACACTTGATAGAAGGATTTTTTTTTCTACTAAGCCTAATTTTACTGAGGATTAAGACAACATTTGCCAAATTGTGATCTTCAAGAGTAATCTGTAGTCCTATTGGAATTCAAAGACATTTTACAATACCATTTCCATTTGCACTAGGAATAAAATTTTATTTTTAGAGTTGGACTAGTGGATTTCAGTGTTCATAAACCATTATTCTTTATATTGATGGTTTCTTAAGAGTGTTGAAATTGTGCATAGTAATAAAGCATTAAACAGTATTAAATAGTTTTCATGAACAATGTCATTTACTGGATGGACTTAGATTCACTTTGATTGCAAAAGCTCATATTGTGTTGGCCAAGATATTTTATCACTCTTAGCAAAACTTGCTCTTTTTATTGATTCAATGCATATTTGTAGTTTTAAGACTAAAACTACATCTTTAGTTATATGATCAAGGATAGTACTAGAGTGATTATAGCTGCATGTTTTTCTCTAATCCTTGAAACACAATGTAAAATGGTGGTGATATGAGTAGTCTGTGAATATCCAAGTTTAGATAGGATCAAGAATAGATGTTAGAAAACAGCGGAAAGGTGTTTCAAGTCTTGTCACATCATCTGATTATATTCAGAGGATACAGACCAGCCCGAGCGGTGAGCTGGATATGAATGGCTACAAGAAGAAAAATTATCCAATAAATTCAAGTCACTTGTATGCTGTAAATATGAGCTATATGTGCATAAGGGATGCCTTTTGGGGGGAATATGCACAGTAATTCCTGAATATCAATTTTACTATATTTATATTACACAATGTACAAACATACTATGAAAATATTTGAATGAAAGCAATGGCAAAATCTTTGAATTTTGGTCTCAAATGAACAATATATAAGGAATTTTTTAATGTGCCAGTCATCATGGAATCACTTAACAGATGCTCTTTGTTTTGTGAGGGGTGTGGTCTTAAGTGCTCAGCAATTATGCTCAATAATCTAGACAGGTTTGGTAAGAAACTAGGGAAAGAGTTTCTTTCAGCTAAGCTGCAAAATAAAACTGAAAATAATTCTCAGACCTCTGAAATACCTTCAGTTGAGACAACTAATGTTTTTATATCAACTATAGATTACTATTTTATTCTTTTTAAATTTTGTAATTCTGTTATAGTGTGTTGTTAGGAGTTAAGGTACAGTTAATTTTATAGCTGTGTAAAATGATATCATGTCAGCATTCCCATTTTATGAGTATTTTTATTTTGCTACTTAATAGGAGAAAAATAAATTTTTGGTACCTAAAGTTTGGTAAGAAGCAAAAGTTGCTGAATAATAGTAACTTTAAATTGCAGAGGAGACAGATAGTAGGCACCATTCATTATGTGCCTACTATATACCAATGATTTTGCTAAGTGCTTTATATGAGTTAATTTTGTAGTGTTCACATTAACCCTATGAGGAACATAATATTATCCCCATTTTATAGTTGAAGATGTTGTAGTCCAGAGAAACTAAGAGATTTTCTAAATGGCACACAAATAGTAAATGATAGAACTGGAATTTGAAACAATGATACTCAGGTTCCATAGCCTACATTCATTCGACAGTGTTGTACTTACCATAGACGAACACTAAAAATGATATCATTTAGCCATAGGTTAAAAACAGCTCTTGTGAGAAATCAGCTTGTTTTATGTAGTTATGAGAGTCATCATGGTTTATGTGTTGGTTTCTTTTACTTCACTCAAGGACTGAGCCTTTAGAAAAAGCCACATGTTTTCATTTAGTATCTGGAATAATAAATATGTGCCATACTGTACAAACATATTGTTTCTCTTAGGAACCAGCATACACATATGATGCAGAATGCCCTTTATTTGGCTTAACCCAGTAATTTTAAAGTGCCTAGAGCCCAACATGGTCCCAAACAACTACAGTATTACCTGCTGTTCTAAAATAAATTTTAAAGTTCCTATCTTTGTTTATAAAAAATAAAAATATTCTTGTCTTAAAAAGCTTTGTCAGTATAAAAGGCACCAAAATTGGTCATCTCTTTCTTTTTCTTATTTTGCATTGAGCCTTGCATTATATTGCTGTTATGATGAAATCTGAAGTATTCACAAACATCAAGTGCATTTCCTGCCTGTGCAGAAAACAAACATTAACTTTAAAAGAACATCCCTAATTCATCAATAATTAATTTTAAATAATTGAGATAGTGCAAACATTTTTCTATTTTATATAGAATGGGTTTTCTCTTTTCCTGTCTATTCACTCCTCTCATTACAAAACAAGTGTTATTAATTTTTTTTGTTATAATTAATTAGACTGTCTCCCTTGGGTATTCCTTTTTTATGAATGCCTATTTGAGAATTTATTCATTTATACACTGTGAATCTGTACAGGAGCAGTAGAGTGGATGTTGCTCAATTTATAGTTTTATTTTGTAAAAAAAGTGGCTAGCCTAGTTAGTGCCTGATATATTGTAGTCCTTTCTTAGATGTGCACTAATTTTTTATTATATCTCTGGTAGTTGAATGAACTTGGATAGTTCTTTAGGCCTCAATTTCTTTATCTTAAAAATGTGAAACTTATACATGTTTTCTAAGAGACTTTAGCTCATTCTACAATGCACATGGAAGAAACTAATTTTCTCTTATACCCTTCATGAGTTCTTGGTTGGAACTCTGTAACAAAAGAAAGATTAGCATGATAAAAAATCCCAGAAATTTAAAAATGCATATACTTTCTGAGAAATACTGGAAAAAAGGAGTACTGTTTGGTATCTGCAGGGGATTGATTCTAGGGCCCCCAAGGATAACAAAATCCTGATTCTAAAATGCCCCATGTAAAGCGTATTAAGTTGTGTTTTATTGGTAATCAAATAATCCTCCCATGTACTTTAAATTATCTCTAGATTACTTAAAATAGCTAATACAATGTAAATGCTATGTAAAAAGTTATACTCTATTTTTTTTAAGGAATAATGACAAGAAAAAGTCTATATATGTTCAGATCAGACACAATTTTTTCCCCATTTTTTTTCTTTTGTGATATTGGGGATTGAACCCAGGACCTCTCACATGTTAGACAAGTGTTCTACCACTGGACTACATCCTGAGCACTTCCCATTGGTTTTTGACCTAGGGTTAGTTGACTCTATGGGATAACTGAGGATAAGGAACCTGAGGATGGGAACCTGAGGATAAGGAGGAATACTGTTAACCTCAAGAACTGATCTCAAAGAAACTTTGGAGGTTTCAATACCATGTTTCTGAAATAAGAAGGATATAGGGGAAGGCCTGGTTAAGATGAGATGGGAAAAGTTGGGAATGTAGCTTATTGGAAAAGTTCTTGCTTAATGTATAAGGCCCTAGGTTGATCCCCAGCACTGCACAAATGTGAAATCAATAATATAAAATAAAATAAAAATCACTATAAACAAGAGTAAAATACTTATGCAGACATAAGTCATGTCTTCTCTAGTGCTCTTGCTTCCTGGTGCAAGGTAGGAGACATCCTTACAGATGGAAGTTTTCTTTTTAGATGAAAATTTCTTTTACAAAAGAATAACTTTATAGAGCTTCTGTGTCTGCAGTTACTCAAAATCCTAGCTCAAAATAATCCTTAAGCTAAAGAGTAATAATTGAGATTGTGTATTTTGATATTTTGGAGTCATATTTGAGATGATGTGTCCTGAGCTAATGCCATGAATGAGTGAATGCCATGAATTCCAAAATGACATGTAATAACTGGCCCAATAAAACTGGAGTTTTTGCTATCTCACTAAAATGTTATACTTACTCCTAGTCCTATGCCTTTGATTATATGTTTTTCCCATCAGGCATGCCTTCTCTCCTACCACCTATGGAAGATTATATAATTACATTTATTCAGGAAAATCTTTATTAAATATTTGTGGGTACAAGGTTAAAAGAATGAGTGATAAAATGAGGCTTTAATTCTCTAAGTATCCTTCAAAGCCTTTAAAAATTTGAGTCCTTATTTCCTATGTTAATCCTTTCCTAAAAATTATAGGCCATTTTGATCTCTCACTTGTTCATTTCTTAAATTTATTGTATTTATCATATCATACATTTATGGTAATTATATATTTTGTAACAAGAAAATTGCCTCTTACCTCACCAATTAGCTTATGAACTCTTCCAGAGGAAATGTCATGATGTATTATTCTTGTTTGTTCTAACATCTTGTTTTTTCTTTTCCCTTTTTCTTTTTTTCTCTTTTGGTACTGGAATTAAATCTAAAGGTACTTTACCACTGAGCCATATCTCTGGTCACTTTTTAAAATTCTCTTATTTTGAAACAGGTCTTGCTAAGTTGCTGAGTTGGCCTTAAATTTATAATCCTCTGCATCAGCCTCTCGAGTAGCTGGGATATTAGCTGTGTATCACCACACCTGGATTTTCCTGACATCTTGTGCAAGCTATTCTTGAAGGGTTTGTAGATTAGAATATGTTCATGCTTCTAATAATATAGTAATTTGAATCAGTAAAGTCTTGGTCTAGTATATTAGTAGTGTAAATGAAATGGAAGAAGAGAATCCAAAATATTCTCTCTAGGTATCTTGCTAATTTTTAACTTTTGTAAATTTAACTGGTTTGTAGAAAGGCTTTAACATATATAAGATTTGACAATAAAGTAATGAGACTTGTTTTTAACACTTATTCTAGAACTTGTTAGGCTAAATGATTTAACTAGGAATGCAATAAACTTCTTCTTGTGTTATTTTCTCCATTGACTATAACATTTTGAGGGAAATTACTTTTTTGGAATGAGTTTTTTTGTAGTTAGGTTATGATCTAAACATAAATATTACTTTGATTACTTTATAAACATCACTTGGTTCAGATAAAACATGATTATACATTCAGTCTGATAAAATACCTTTTAGATTAGATTTTGTTCAATTGCATTTCTCCCAAAGGGTACTGATTGGCCATTATTGAAGGATTTACATATATATTTTTAACTTACTTGATGGTATGTAAAAATTTAAAAAATTCACATTGTATTTAAGCATTGAACTACCATGGAATAAGTGGTACAACTTTCTAAGATGGTGATTTTGAACAAAATAGTACTAATTTTCTGCATAAATTCTGCTGTCTTTATTGAAAAGTCAATTACTTTAAAGACATCTCTTTGTTCTCCCTTAAATCAATTTACTGCTAAATGCAATTCAAACACAGAGCCTCAAGGAAGTACTTTTGAAACAGCAGAGTGACATCCTCTGAAAATCTACTCCTTAAGGCAGTGCAAACACTGGAGAAAAGGTGAAAATAAAATTTTTAGAACTCTGAAAATTCATCAAAGGCTTACAACAACAACAACAACAACAACAAAGCCAAATTTCTATAAGAACAAAGATTTTTGTGGTATTTTAGCTAGCCTTATTTCCATCCCTCTCTCCTTGGGTACACAGTATCCTGGAAAGTCAGTCATACAATGACAGTAGCTATGAAACAGCAGTTTAGTAGCCACTAAAAAGGACGAATGGGTTTGTTATTACCCTCAAAGCTTTTGAGATAGCTGCAGAAAGCAGAAATTATAAAATTGTAGTGATTGGTTTATAACATATGAAGATGTAATGTGTTATAAGAACTATGACATAAAATGTGAGAGATAAAAACATAGAAGACCTCTTTTACCTTGGATCAAGCAACTGTTTTTTATTTTTTATTTATTTATTTTTTTTTGAGAAAAAAAAAGGGGGGTATATTTAGAATTAGACAGCTGGACTCTGTTTAGATGATCCCAATTTTGTTGGCAACGTCCAAAGCATCATAATCAGGGGCCAGTCGAACGTATGCCTTTTTCTCTCCATCAGGCCTGATCAAGGTGTTAACCTTGGCCACATCAATGTCATAGAGCTTCTTTACAGCTTGTTTGATCT
>PVHX01036306.1:0-10901 GCA_004024805.1 Geosciurus inauris
GCTCATGCTTCAGGTTTCAGGTAGTTGATATTGTGATGGAGAAGACAGAGGCCTGACTAAGGAATTGTAACGCAGAGTAAAAGGGCTGTACTGGGGGAATTATGGGTGCTGAGGGAGGGAGGCAAAGTGCAGGGGCACTTCTCACAGCTTGTGAGTTTGGGAAGGCTTATTGGAAGAAGAAGAATTCACCAGCAGAAAAGGGTAAAGACCTCTGGTTGAGGGAAACTACAACATGACTGGAGTGTAGCTGGTGGTTAGAGATAAAGCTGGAGACATGAACAGGACCAGATCATTTACAGGAGTGACAGTACGGAATGAACTAGAAGGGCTCAGTGCAGGTGACAAATTTTTAAAAGGTGACGTGATAACAGAAGAGAGGTGATAACAGCAGTGGCGGCCAAATAGGAAATGTAGAGTGGATTGAGAGTTATTTAGGGGTAGAATTGTGAAGCCTTGGTGTTGACCGGATATGGAGAGGGGAAGGGAAAGGGAAGAGTCAAGAGCTCACTGGTTGGTGGAAGGAGGGTTCTCTAAAAGCACTCAGTGGTGTGTTATTTCTTTCTTAAAGTGATAAAAGTTATTTGCTTGAAACTAACAGGGCATATTTTTAAACTAAATTTATTATCAATTACTATATAACAACATAAAAATCACACATATTAATAAAATAAGATCAACTTTGTAAGATTTCATGAGTGAAATCATATGGCATTTGTCTTTCTTCTCCCTTTACATCCTCAGTCCTGTCCATCTTAACACAAATGACAAGATGTCACTCTTTTTTATGGCTAAATGGTATTCCATTGTGTATATGTACCACATGTTCTTTATCCATTCCTCAGGTGATGGACACTTAGGTTGTTTCCATTTCTTGGTTTTGTGAGTAGTCTTGCAGTGAACAAGGGAGTGCAGATGTCTCTTCAACATACTGATTTTGTTTCATTTGGATATATACCAAGGAGTGGGATTGCTAGATCATACAGTAGTTCTATTTTTAATTTTTTGATGAACATCCATACTGTTTTTCATAATGTCTGTACTAATTTACTTTCCCACCAACAGTGCAGGCACATTTATTCTTAGTAATAAAACACTAAAAATATCCCTATGATAATCTATAGCAAGATAATAATGTCCATTATTACCACCATTATTTAATGTTACACTTCAAGGAGTAACTATGTAATAATTAGGAAAAATGAATTAAAATAATTCTTGGAAGCCAGATAATTATTTTCATCATTTGAAGATGATCTGACTACATGCCTAGAAAACCTAAGTGACTCAAGAGGAAAACTATTAGGAAAACTTAGGAATAGGCAAAATCTCAAGTTATGACAAATTTTATGAAATTCAGTAGTTTCTTGTTTTATCTAGAAAAACATTAGAAAAATAATTTAAAAGCGTTCTTTTCAAAATAAAATGCAAGGGCTGGGGTTGTAGCTCAGCAGTAGAGCACTCGCCTAGTGTGGGTGAGCCACTGGGTTCGATCCTCAGCACCACATACAAATTAATAAATAAAAATAAAGTTACAATAAAAAAGTCAACCTTAAAAAAATTAAAATAAAATGCAAATATGAAATACCTGTAAATAGCATTGAGAATTAATCAGTATTGATATGGAAGAAAAGATAAAACTTTACTGAATAGAGACTCCTAACAAGTCCTTAAATGTGGAGACGAGGAGAAAAAAAGTCAGTTTTGTCAAATTGATCATAAATTTGATTTTAAAATTAAACTAGATAGTGTTAGAGCAGCCAAGAAAATTTTGATATTGTGGAAAAGAATTATAATTAGAAATTAAATGGCCAGATATAAAATATATTTCAGATTCATGATAATTTGAAGTCTGGTACTGGTATATAATTAGAGAACACAGTAGAATAGATTAGAATGCCTCAAAATATTGCCAATGTTATGCCAATTTTAGTATGAAATTTTATGTATGAAGAAAGTAGCATTTAAACTAAGAAGAAAAAGATGAGTGTGACTGAGCAGATGAATTTCTCTTTTCTCCTGTGGAAACTCTACTAGATATCAGTGAAAAACTCAAAAAAGACAGATCTGTAAGTACAAATGGATCAGGAGAGAGGACAAAAGCAGATGGGAGATGCAAAGGTTTGGAAGACAGAACAAATAGAGAAATAGTAATTAACTCAAGAGGGGAGGAAGTTATAACTTAGGTAACAGTGAAATGAAGTCCAGGGACAGAAGAAAGTGGAATAAGGTTGAGAACAGCAAGTTTGGGGAAAATCTATATCCCGAATCATGGGTCACACAAAATATCTCTTAAAAACAGTCATTTACCTACCCCAAGTTGAGAGCAAGATGATTATTTTCTTGGGAAATTGAGATGGTGCCTCAATCTCAGTTATATTTGGGCTCCACTATCTAAAAAGGCATCTTTTTGCCTAATGTCTCTAAAACAGAGCCTACTAATTTAAAACTCATATTCCCACCCTTTCTCCTTTTCTCAGAAAATCTCCAACCAGCTTCTTGGAAACTTTCTCTTAGATATACATGGAACACCAACATTAAGTAGAAAATTGAGAAAATCGCCAAATTTGAAATAGAGAGACCAAAGCAAACAGAAAACAAATGAACTCTTCAGAAGGAAGAAGGAAGGCGGTGCTTAATAGACAACAAGAACAACAAAACTATTCTGTAATTTATATCCTCAGGGAGAACATTGCATCAGTGAAATAATAAGGTAGCATACAAAAGGAACAACCAGACCAAGAAAGAAATCTTAGAAATTAAAAAAACAAGAATGAGAAAAACAACAATAACAAATCAATGAAAAGGTTGGAAAATGAGGAAGTGATACAAAAGGTCAAACACACACACACACACACATATACCCTGATGGAACAGATGAAATTATAGGAAAAAGAATTTTTAAAGATCAATCAGAAATGGTGGGAAGGGAACCATTGAATTAATCAGTTCTGAAAAAAGAGTAAATAGTATAGGAAGAAATAAATTAGCAAAGAATGTATGAAAAAAATTTTCCAGTACTGAAGACCTAAGTTTCTAGATTAAAAGAACCAACTGACGACTGGTAATCTTTGACTTTTCTGGTCGTTATCAAAGATTGTAGACTCCAGCCACTTATGGCCACTTGGTCTCTATTACTTTGGGGTACTACCATCATCAGGGCTATAAAAGAGCCCAGTTCTTGGGCTGGAATTGTAGCTCAGTGGTAGAGCGCTTGCCTCACATGCGTGAAGTACTGGGTTCAATCCTCAGCACCACATAAAAATAAATAAAATAAAAATATTGTGTTCATCTACAACTAAAAAATAATTTAAAAAAAAGCCCGATTCTGTGTTCTACCAGTAGCACTGCCTTGTAGACAACAGCCACCACTAAACACTGAGTCATGCTGGCTCGAGTCAGTGGCAGATCTTAGTGGCTTTGCTGGATGATAGGTCCACATTAGAATATTGTCTGTTGGTTGATTTTCTCATCTTTCATAATGTATCCACTGCAACATGTCCACTTCCCTCAGCTTTTTTTTTTTATTCTTTTTCTGTCACCTGCCAGGAAACTCAGATGTTTCAATGTGACTGGATTTGGGCCATTTTTTTTTTCATGTGTCTAATAGCCACCCTAGCAGTGAGTTTGTCATATTTCCTGTGGTCCTTACCAGGATGATAAAGCCCATGTCTCAGGAAAGTGCCCTGAAGCCAATGAATTGTGTCAGCATCCTTCTTTACCAGGACATTTCACCAGGCCATCACCCGTGAAATATTTATCAATTGACCTGCCACCTTGTGCTAGGGATTATCCAATGAATACTCACACTTCACTGACCAAACAGGATATTATTCTCTATCCCCACCAGGTAGTGAGTGAGCTAGTCCCCAGTCCCCATCTGTTTTCTTGGACCCCTCTCAGTGCAGCTTGCATTTGTCCACTGAGAAACAGATATGAACAGGCAGGAAAGGGATGAATTAATCACTGATACTTCCCATGTGTCCTGCTTGATTTTTGGGTAGATGGTAGTGTCAGAGAATACAGGGAAGGAAAATTTGAAAGATGATGGCCTTTGAACACACCCTGAACATCAGCAGTGCAGAGGTGTACAGCAGGCATTGAAATACGTGGGTCTGGACTTGGGAGTGAGATCTAGTGGTAAGAAACATGAATGGTCATCGTGGCCACAGGAGTAAATCAGTTATGTAGGGAAGGTGTATACCAAGTAAGATTAGAAACAGGGCCCAAAACAGAGCAGCTCATTTATGTTACCCTATGTTCTTCTCTAGATTTATACTGTAATTTATGTTTCCGTTACCTTGTGTCAGACCTTAATGTTTTTCCTTCCAATTTTGAATCTTACAAATAACCTAGCAAGAAGAGTTTTGTACATACATCTTTGTCTAATTTGAAGCTTATGTTCTTAGGACAGATGCCTAGAAATGGAATTAGATATTTTATCCCACTTTGAAATAGTGAGGTGCTATGGAAATGGGTTGTTTCTTTAAAAGATTCTTATGGACAAAGGAAGGTATGACATGGTTTGAGAAGAAAGTCTGGCGGATCAGTTCTCAATGGTACAATACCATTGAGAAACTTAATCTCTCCACAGCATATTAGTGAAAGATGGGCCTCTTTAAATCTCTCAGATGTTAGAGGTCACTAGGCGAGTATTGGAAACCCTCAGACAGAGCAAATCTGAGGCACATTCACCAGGAACTTGTGGAGGAAACAGTTCTCTCCCCAACTTCTCCAGAGAGGGAAGGCATGGGGTTTGGTAAGTCACCTTTGCTTTCTTCTTTCTTACCCCAGTCTCACTCTTACTTTGGCTAAAGCCATTTTGCTCTTTCTTTGTCCCTGTGTCCCTTTGAGGCAGCATGAGAAGATACATGAGCTTCAGAGTCACAAAGACCTGAGGGTATGACTCAGTTCTTCCGCTTATTTGACAGTGTTCCAATTATTTATTGCTGCAAAACAAATCACCTTATGAAACTGCAATTTGGGCAGGATTTGGCAGGAACAGCTTGTCTCTGCTCCACTTAGCATCAGCTGGCGTGGATCAAAGGCTGGAGGCTGGAGTCAAATGAAACAGGGTTTCTCGCCCTCAGTGGGTTGGAGGCCCGTGTACTGTAGGATACTTAGCAGCATCCCAGCTTCTACCCACTAGATGCCAGTAGCACTCTCCTTCTAGTTGCACTAACTAAAAATGTCTCTAGAAATGGCCAAAGTCCTCTTCAGGGTGAGGGGTGAAAAGGGATGGACAAAGTTGGGAAATGACGTGAATGCTTGTTCTCTTATGTATGCAGTAGTTGATGCTGGTGTTCACGGGACCTTTGAAGGGACTAATGTTTGGTCTGGAACACCTCCATGTGGTCTCTCCTAAATGATGCTCCATCTCACAAAATGGTGGCTGAGTTGCAATGGAGAGTCTCTAGGTGGGATGGAGGAGGAAAACCATTGTGCTTTTCATGACATATCTCTGGAGGCAGCTTCATTGTAGGCACATCTATTCACTGGTGGAGCCACAAAGGCCATTTCCAATTTCGAGAAGAGGAGAAACAGACTCCATGTTTGGCTCTAGATAAGCACGTGGGACCATGAATACTGCTGTGGTCATTTCTGGAAAATTCATTTTACCACAAATGGGAAGAAGCAGTAATTTTGTTTTGTGGGTTTGTTGGGAGAATTAAGTAAGCTTTTCTTCCTAAAGTGCCAATCACAAAATTTAAATTCTAAATGGCCTATATATAATTGTTACTTGTTACTAAATGTAATCATTACTTGTGGGTCCATGCCCTTTCTAATTCTGTAAGCATTGTCTGATAAATTGATTAAAGCATTTCCTTTAAACATTCCTGGGTTTTCCCCAGAGTTCAAGGAAGAACAGGGATATATAATCTTCTGGAGGGCGACTCTAGGGACAGAACAAAAGAATAGGTGGTGGTTAAAAGAGTAGAGGTATTGAAGTGGATTCTGTGTGTGGCTGGGGCAGCATAGGTGAAGAGAGCCCTCAGGGAGATGACTCAAGGGGGCTAAGATCAAATAGTGCTCGCTGCCACAGATTTAATACCTACCCTTATCTCTCTCTGTGAGTAGACAAAGAATATTCTCTTTTAACACTTTTGACCGATCAGTCATTTCTGATACAGGGCACTGTGATATAAACATCTTGAGCTAGTGATATACACTACTGTATCATGAAAATCCATTTCCTAAAACTCTCAATATGTTGTCTCACCTCAACTATTTCTTAATTATAAACATTTCAGAGAATGAACTAATGGAAAGGCTTTAGGAATTCATATATTACTTTAAGGTTATCAGGTTCCCAGGGAGAAATAAGCATATGAACAACAACAACAACAAAAAAGGGAATATGTTTGTCTTGAACTGCATCAATACAGGCTTACACCAGATTGAGTTCGTATAGCTCAGGATGCACCTTGTTCTAAAAACAAATCATGGCTTTCCTGGGGCTGCTCAATCTTTATCAGGTTTTTCTTCTACAAAAGGCAGCGCTGGCTGAGCAACTTCATTGCTTTCTGGGGAAAGATGTTCTGCAGCACTATCCTCACCAACTGGAGACTGCACTCTGGAATAGCAAGCAGCTATTGATGTCCCAGTCTCTGCTGGCACATTAGGATAAAAACAAGCCATTGTCCTGCCACTTTGCTTCACCTTACTGTGTTGGAGCTGGGCTCCAACTCAAGATGGCAGATAGATTGTTCATTAAGTTCTTTTTTTAAAAAAATTAATTTATTTAAATGCATTTCAAGTCATAATACATATATAGTGCTCAATTTTTCCATTTCTCTGGTTGCCAACCAGATAGAGTCGCACCATTTGTGTCTTCATACATGCACCGAGGGTAGTGATGACCATTTCATTCAACCATCTTTACTACACCCATTCCCCTTTCCCTCCCCCCACCTCCCCCCTTCCCCATCCAGAGTTCCTCCATTTCTCCTATGTTCCCCATTCCCACCCCCCTTAATTTAAGATCAAAGTACATGAGATAAAGGAATACAGGGAAACAATGACAAAATAAGGCAAAGCCCTTGCTGGCAGGCCACTGGCAGTGGGGTCACAACTGGTTTTGGGAGGAGCCTTCAATTCATTCAGATTCTTAACCTTTCACAAGTAATCCTATCCCAAGTCTCTAGCCTAGAAATTTATTTAAAAAAAAAAAAACCAAAAAACTTAAAACTGTATCTTTAAAACAGACATGTACTGCAGCATTATCGATACTGATGATAACAATGAAAAAAATGTAGCTTTAGGGATATTAGTATGTATGGATGTAAAGCCGCACATTCACCGGATTGAATATAATACATTATTAAAATATTGGTTATTAAAAGCAGAGAAACTCATTGGGTATGAGGCTGAATGAATCTGATGATATCTACATTTAAATGAATATTGTAATTATTTATTTCAACATTTAATATTTATACAACAAACAGGTATATAATCACATTATAACATTCAAATACATGTATATAATCTCATTAAAATGTTCAAAAAATTAACAAATGTAATAATCCCTTTCTCTAACTCTCTTACTCATTTCAAGTTGTAATCATTCTTAATGCTGCAGTGCATCTCCCTTCTCACATTCTCACATACATTTCCATGTGTCAATTTTCATAATGAGATTATATGAAATCTATTGTTCTACAACATGCTATAATTATTTAATGATATATATTGGAAATCTTTCCTCTAAAGGATACTGCTATTGTTAACATTGTTTCATATTTTTAAACATCTATTGAATTCTCCAAAATGAATTTGTTGTAATTTTTTTAACTGCTCTTCTCCTGATGCAGATTTCGATGGTTTCTATTTTTTTTAATTCTCAAAAGAATGATTCAATGAACACTGCTGTACATATGTCTCTGTGTACTGGGATGAATATTTCCCTAGGATTATATCTAAAGTAGAGTTTTAATAGCCTCATCTCCACCCCCCAACTTTTTCCATAATATACTCCAATGAATGGAATATAGAACTGCCTCGACCCAGAAAAGATTTTCAGCATCCTGAATTTTTGCCAGTAAATGATGTTTTATTGTTTCAATGTTTATTTTCTTAATTACCAGTAAAGTATGTGTATTGGCCACTTAATATTTCTCCTTTTATGAACTGATCATTTGTAGTTGTGGCCATTATTTTTTCATTGAGAAGCACACACACACAAAGAAAACATGCAAAGATATTACTAGAGGTTGTACTAAGTAGCCTAATAGGTGATTTTTTCTCTCCTGAAAATTTGAAATTTTAATGTGGTCAATTAAAGGTGTTTTTAAAGCATCACAAATGCTTTTGTGGCTATTCTTTAGTTACTTTTCTCCCACAAGCTTCTTGAGGAGGCTTTTCTTCCGAAAAGAAGCCTACACCCCTAATTAGCCATGGAAAACTGGAACTGTTGCTTACTGTTGAATGCTGCGTGCTTTTTTTTTTTTTTTTTTGGCATGGGGATTAAACCCAGGGATTGCTTAACCACTGAATCCCCAGTTCTTTTTTTGAGACAAGTCCTTAGGGCCTTGCTAAATTGTTAAGATTGGTCTTGAACTTGTCATCCTCTGCCTCAGCTTCCCAAGTTGCTGGGATTACAAGTGTGCGCCTCCTCCCTTGGCTGCATGCTTTGTTGTAAGCTTGAAGCAGCAATACTGAGAGCTGGTTCGAACCATCTGCTGTAGTCCCAGATTCTGTGTGCTTCTCCACCTAAACCTTGCCTATCCACGCTTTCAGATGGTAAAATTGCATAATAAATCACACAAGAAACTGCTGCAAGAATGAGTGTGATAAAACCTGAATTATCTTCTCACAAGGAATTCCTTTTATAAAGGAAAATGATTCATTATTCCACAGAGTGGCCATTTGTCCCTTGTCCATACTACATAAAACATCTCAGAGAACTGCAGCTCTTTTTGGGGCTCCTGAATAAATTCTGATGTTGGAAAGAATGTAAAGGAATTAGTACATGCCAAGGTATCAGAATGAACTGACACCAAGACCTTGGGCTGATTTCAGTAATATCATGGTTGGCTTCTGCTCAGACAGGGGACCAACAGAAAGCGCCAAGGACCTGTGGGTGTCTCTGGCATAGATTGGAGTGGGGAGAGTGCCAAAGCTCGATTATCAAGCTGTTGCAACAGTTTGGACATGAGGTGAAAAGCAAAAATCTCAAAAGTGGAACTAAGTGGGGATAGTCAGGAAGATGAAATACCTGGAGATGGGCTTTGAAGTTAGACGAACATGGACCCAAATCTTAATGTGGCCTATTTCTAATTATGAGATATTGGTCAAGTAAGACCTATTTCAGTCTCATTTTCTTCCCAATTTAGAAAGGGAATAATAATGCAATTGGCCACAAGAGGTGTTTGTGAGAATGAAATAAGAAAATATACTTTTTTTTTTTTGGTACTGGAGATTGAATCACGGGTATTTGACCACTGAGCCACATCCCCAGCCCTATTTTGTGTTTTTTTTTCATATTTAATTTATTTATTTTTTCTATTTAGGCTTACATGATAACAGAGTGCAATTTGATTCACTGTACATAGATAGAGGATAACATATCAATTCTCTAGTTGTAAGTTGTATAGAATCACAACATATATGCAGTCATACATAAAGTTAGGGCTATGATGACCATCATACTCCACCACATTTACTGTCCCCATGCCCCCTCTCCCCTTATGCCCCTGTGAACAGAATTCCTCCATTCTTCCCATGACCTTCCCCACATTATGGATCAGCATCCACCTATCAACGAGTACATTCAGCATTTGGTTCTCTGAGATTGGCTTACTTCACTTAGCATGATATTCTCCAACTCCATCCATTTACCTGAAAATGCCATAATTTTATTCTCTTTTATTGCTGAGTAATATTCCATTCTGTATATATACCACAGTTTCTTTATCCAGTCATCTATCGAAGGGCATCTAGGTTGGTTCTACAGTTTAGCTATTGTGAATTGAGGTGCTATAAACATTGAAGTGGCTGTAGTACTGTAGTTTGCTGTTTTAAAGTCTCTAGATATAGACCTAGGAGTGGGATAGCAGGCTCAAATGGTGGTTCCATTCCAAGTTTTCTAAGGAATCTCCATACTGCTTTCCAGATTGGTTGTACCAATTTGCAGTTCCACCAGCAATGTATGAGCATGCCTTTTTCCCCACAACCTCGCCAACACTTATTGTTGTTGTATTCTTGATAATTGCCATTCTGACTGGCATGAGATGGAATCTTAGGGTAGTTTTGATTTGCATTTCTCTGATTGCTAGAGATGTTGAACATTTTTTCATATGTCTGTTGATGGATTGTATATCTTCTGTGAAATTTGTGTTTAGCTATTTGGCCCATTTATTGATTGGGTTGTTAGTTTATTTGGTGTTAAGCTTTTTGAGTTCTTTATATATCCTTGAGATGAGTGCTCTACCAGATGTGTGTGTGGCAAAGATTTGTTCCCAGAATGTCGGCTGTCTGTTCACTTCATTGATTATTTCTTTTGCTGAGAAGAAGCTTTTTATATTGAATCCATCCCATTTGTTGATTCTTGATTTTACTTCTTGTGCTATAGGAGTCTTGTTAAGGAAGTATGGTCCTAATCCAACATGATGAAGATTTGGGCCTATCTTTTCTCCTATTAGGCGTTGGGTCTCTGCTCTGATTCCCAGGTCCTTGATCCACTTTGAGTTGAATTTTGTGCATGGTGAGAGATAGGGGTTTAGTTTTATTTTGCTGCATATGGATTTCCAGTTTTCCCAGCACCATTTGTTGAACAGGCTATCTCTTCTCCAGTGTACATGTTTGGCTCCTTTATCTAGTATAAGATAACTGTATGTAAGTGGGTTCATCTCTGTGTCTTCTATTCTATACCATTGGTCTACATGTCTATTTTGGTGCAAGTA
>PVHX01036307.1:0-10897 GCA_004024805.1 Geosciurus inauris
GTTCAATTCCTCTTTAATATTGGGTAATAAATTTTTTGACTCTAATTGATCTTCTCTAGAACATTCATGGTGGCCATCTTGTTCAGGGAAGCTTCATCTAAAAGATAATCTTATGTTTATGTGGGTATTGGACTCAACTGCCAGACAGAATTTATCTTAGTATGTCTGAGCTATTAAAGAAATTTCTCTTCTAAAATACATTGAGAAATCAATGGTTATAAATTCTAACCTTTCAGTGATTCCAATGGACCCTGTCAGGAGTTAGTTCCATTGATCTTTCTTTCTTGATGTATTTCTTAGTTGGCTCCCTTTGTTTCCAACTGTTTACTCTCAAAATTTGTGCACCTGTTGTTTTTATATAAGATATTTTATTATTTATTTGCCTTAAAATAATTTAAAGAAAACTTTAAAAGTAATTTAGAAAAAACCTGTGACCCTGCCATGTTATGTGTTTGCATTCCATTACTCATAAATAACTACAACATAACACATTCCAAAATGGAGAAAAGGGGGCATATAAAAAAAAGAATGAGATCAAAATGTATCTGAGCAAACAAGTTTTGTAGCTCCATATTCAGCATCTGGAGCACATGACATTGTGATATTCTCTCCAAAGGGTTTTTTAGCTCCACCCTATTGAACTTGCTTTAATCCCATATGGCCTCTCTCTTGGCTTGTTTCTGTTCAATCTATGCAGCTTTCATCAGAAGACACCCCATATAACTGACATCTCCTGATCATGGCAATCTCCACTATACCTTTGGCTTCCTTCACACATATTCATGCATCAACATCTCAAGGGCAGCACACAGGGATTTCAACCCTTGTACACTTTGCTGGCCTTCTTGACTTTTCTTCAAAATCTTGGTAGAAATCTCCATGACCCCCTATCTCTAGGATCTTCCATTTCTGCTGAACCAGGACCATGAAGATAACAACAAGGTCTGCCACCATCTTGAGCCTGGGACCACAACTGCAGCAGCCTCTGAGTGCCTATGTGGCTTGATCATGGTGGAAGAACTTTGTAGGCCTCCCTGTGCAATCAGAGTACGCCAATCTTCTCAAAGGAATTTTTGTATCCTTGGGCCTGAGATGGATATGGTGTTGCCAATTCCTGAGATACCCTCAAACCTTCATTGCTGTTGTCTCTGTGCAAAATAGTTAGCATCTTTTTAGTGGCTGCAATCTTTTCAAAAACCACAACTTTCTTAACCCCAGTTTTACTTGCATGTTCCTAACCAAACTGAAAAATTTTCCAATCTTTCTGCTTTGCTTTCTCCTACTGCTTATCACAGTAAACTTGGCTGAAAACCATAGCAATATCAATGACACCAGCTAAATGCTGTGCTGCCTTGAAAATTCCTCTGCTAGATTAATAAGTTGATTACTTTTAAATTCAGCCTCAATAAAAGTCTCAGGATATGTGAAGAATGTAGACAACTTCTTCACCAGAACATAACATAAATGGCTCTAGTTCAATTGCTAAAACTGTGAGTCCAGTTTTACTGTCATAGTCCTATCATCATTCTGGTCTTCTGAGTTCCCATAAGAATCAATCTTTAAGATCCACTTAAAACATTCTAATGCTTTGCCAGCTTGCACCTCTAACCTTTTAAAATTTCTCTCCCTACAAACCAGCTCCAAAGGTTTCTGAACCATAAGGTCAGGTTAGTTACAGCAATGATCCTGCTTGTTTGTAACAATCTGTTTTAGTAAGCTTTTGTGTTGCTGTGACCACAAACATAACAAGAACAACTTTAAAGGAGGAAAATTTTATTTTGGGTCATGGTTTCAAAGTTTTAATCTGTGGTTAGCTGACTCCATAGCTCTGGGCTCACAGTGAGGCATAACATCATAGAGGAAGAATGTGGTGGAGGAAAGCATCTCAGGACATGACAACCCAAAAGGACAGAGAGAGCTCTTCTCATCAGGACCAAAATATAAGCTCCAAAGGCACACCCCAGTGGCCTATTCCTCCATTAACACTCTACATTCTTAAAGTCAATACTAAATTTCTATCAGTTGATTAATCCACTGCTTAGGTTCTCTTTGATAATCTAACCATTTCACCTCTGAAAACTTCTTGCATTGTCTCATATACAAAATTTTATGGGGCAATCTTTATCTAAACCATAACAGTGATTTATTGTTTTTGGTCATTTCTAAATTTCAAATCTTAGAATAAATTTTAAATTAAGAATATATGTTGCTGGGCATGATAGCACATGCCTGTAATCCCAGCAGCTCAGGAGGCTGAGGCAGGAGGATCACAAGTTCAAAGCTAGCCTCAGCAATGGCAAGGAGCTAAGAAAACCAGTGAGACTCTATCTCTAAATATAATACAAAATAGGGCTGGGGATATGCCTCAGTGGTTGAGTGCCCCTGAGTTCAATACCTAGTATCCTCCCCCCAGAAAATAATATCTGTTAAGAATATATATTAAAATTTATCAAAGCTATATACTGTTAATATTTTGGTTAGTTTAAAAACAATCAGCATATGTTCGTGATTTTTTTGAAAGTTTCTCTTGTGATTCAAATTAACACTATACAGTTGATATGGATTTGTGTTTTTGAGTTCAGAGGTGTGAGAATTACTAAATTTTTAATTAGTAAAATATTAAGAAAAAATTTATATTCATCATATTCATGTTAATTTATCATATTTACTCAATTTAGTTAAGTACCTAAGAATGTTTTTGTATTAGATCATTGAAGCATAAAAAGAAAGACACATTACACTTAAAAGGTAATTATTTTATGACAAATCTCTACATAGAAACAATTTTGTAAGTCAGATATTATTTCAGAAAAAATAAAATTATACACACACATTCACACACATACAGACACATGTTGCCAAAAACTCAAACTAATACCTATATTATATTAAAGCAACACTACTTCTTATTCAGCAAACACAAATATTTGAATATTTAACATCAGCTATCAAAATAAAACCAAAAAGTGAATTTTTCCAATTACTAAATACTCTGTAAGATAGAAATTCACATGTATTCATTCAGCTCATTTGTAGATATTATGAATTACCAGCCTAAGATTATAATCGTAATATATAAATAATAAAATATTTAAGGCTTATGTAATTCCAAGCCTATGATTAAATTCAAAATCAACAGAAAAGGACAAAGAAAAGAGAAAAGAAGAAAGAAATATTAGGCACCAGATTATAAACTTTGTGATGTAGAAATCCACTAATACTCAAGGAGGAGCACTTAATGCTATATACATTGACCATGAAAATGCAAATGTGGCCTGGCAATGTGGTGTTCTTATCTTGTAGCACTCATACACACTCAAAAGTTCAGTGACCTAAATTTGTCTTTGTACATATCAAGAAAAATCTTATAAGTTGATATTAGGAAGTTAAATGAAATTCTGCCAAATAATTACTTTGTGACCTTGCCCAAGTCACTTTGAAGAACAGAATGAGCAGATAAAACATTCATATGTATTTTATTGCAACTATTTCATTTTAAATGAGGAATCTGAGACTTAAGGAGAAAGCATACCAACCAAGTGTTCAGCTAAACAGTTTCACAGAAAGAAATAAAATCAACATTTTATAACTGCCAGTAAAATGTTTATTTCACTAAATTGCATGCAACCTCTGGGAACTCAACTATCACAACTCAAGAAATAAAAATACTTGAAACTGTTTCATCTTCTTAATAGGGCTGTTGCAACAGTCAAAGAAGTAATATATGTGAAAAGATTTTCTCAGCTAATGCTATATGAAAGTGAGACATGATATAAATTTGGAGAAATATCTCTTCATAATTATAACTATTAGTTATATCCTAATGAAATAATAGGAAATAATAACATTACTTTTATTATAAAATGTATCTTTGTAATGTGGTAGTGTACTACAGATCAATTGTGGTGACCTTCATGACTAGCATTTCTAAGCAATGGTGCTTTGTTCATATTTCTGAGCAGAAATTGCAATAGACTTAACTCTGGCATTTCTAAATTAATATTAGTTATATAACCAAGTGCAAGGTAAATAATCTATTGACTGGCCCTATCCCCCAACATATCTGAATTAAAGTGAATGTTTCAGCCAGTTTTTTCACCAAAGTGACCAAAAGACATGAGAAGAATAATTTTAGAGGAGGAAAAGTTTATTTGAGGCTCATGGTTTCAGAGGTTTTAGTCCATAGATGACCTACTTTATTCCTCAGGGCCAGAGGTGAGGCAAAACATCATGATAAAAGTGTGTGGAGGAGTAAAGCAACAGGGACAAAGCACCAGGAAGCAGAGAGAGCAAGCCCTCCACTCAAAATACAAAAGACATACCCCAAAGTCATGTCCCCACTGACCCCCCTTCTCCATCCATACTCCATCTGCCTACAGCTAATCTCTCCTAGGGAATTACTGCCCTATTAGGTTAAGGCTCTGGTCCACTCACTTGGCCTATGAACTTCCTTGCATCATATTACATATGAGCTTTTGGGAACCACCTCATATCTTAACCATAATAGTGAATCTATCCAAATTTACCTGCTTAAAATTTGAAATAGTGAATATAAAGAGCATAAAGCAGTAAACATAAATAAGCACAGAGAATGCCTTCTCAGTTTTCCTGAACAACACTCCTGTTAACACTATATTGAAAATTTTAATAGAAAAAAATACTATCTTTACACTTACTGATTTTTCCTAGAAAAATATATCCATGCCTCATAATTTACCTATAAAAAATGAAGAAGCTAAAGTTAATGATCTGTGGACTATCTTCAAGGTTAGTATACAATGTTATATTTAATATTATGTTAACATGGTTAAAACTCTTCCAAAAACATTTTATTAAATACTATGTTACATAGAAAAATACTATGTTACCTTACTCAAGTTTAGTTTCTGAGAGGTTTAAAGATTGAATTGTGGAAAATTAATCAACAGATATATAAGCATCATCTTGTGAGGCCTCATGAGTAAGATCTATCTGGACTATCTGTAACAAATCAACTTTAATATCACTGCCAGTTGAGCATGACTTTCCTTTGGCCTTTAGTCCTATATTTCTCCTGAATAGGGACAGTCATTTTGCCAAATCAGTCACCATCTCCATTAGTTCATAAATGAATCATGAGAATAAACCATTCCAATTATTTTGGACCTATTGCATGTTTATCCTGAAAATCACAAACCTCAATATTTAGCAGATAAAAATCTTAAAATATTTGACCTGATTTATATGATTATTTAAAAAATATATAATTTCTGAGTAATGACTGAAATTATCTATTATCTGCTTTTTAAATACCATATAACTGGGCTGGGGCTATAGCTCAGTGGTAGAGCACTTGCCTAACATGCATGAGGCACTAGGTTTGATCCTCAGCACCACATATAAATAATGAATGAATAAAATAAAGATCCATCAAAAACTAAAAAAAATTTTTTAAAAAAACCAAAAATACCATGTAACCAAAAGAATATCCAATGCATGTCATTTGAATTATTACATAATTAATTTTTTTCTTACTTTTTAAATGTTTTTTATTAGTGCATATAGTCTTACATAATTGTGTGGTTCATTCTGACATATTCACAAATGTATATAGCATAATTTATTTGCTCTATTTCAATCCCCAGTACTACCCTTTTCCTTCTTTTCCTCCTTCCCAAATCACCATCCTGTATTTTATTTGTCTTCCTGCTTTTAATTCATTTTAATTGGTGTATTATAGTTATACATAAAAGTGATTCATTATAATATATTCATATATGCACATAGCATAATTTGGTTAGTTTCATTCCACATTTCCTCTCCTTTTCCATCCACACTGCACCTCCCTTAATACCCTTCCTTTACTCCATTGTTCTCCCTTCTATTTTCATGAGATCTCCTTATGTGAAAAATCTTTTTTCTCTCTAAGTTTTGTATATGAAAGAAAACATTTAACCCTAGACTTTTAAAATCTGGCCTATTTCACTTAACATGATATTCTAAATTTCCATCTTTTTACCAGCAAATAACATATTTTCATTCTTCTTCATGGCTGAGAAAAACTCCATTATGTACATATACCACTTTTATTTATCCAATCATCTATTGATAGACACCTAGACTGGTTCCATAACTTGGCTATTGTGAATCATGTTATGTAATACCAACAATATGTAATGCTTGCACTTTTTTTCAGAACTCAAGATAAAATTTCTCATGTTACCACTCAGAATAAAAATCCAATTCACTGAGGTATTTACAATAAGTCATGCTTTTATTAAGATATACTGTATGTTGAAATTAATTCTCAGTACTGTGAGATTAAAAAAGCACTCATGTCATTTATGTCGTGCCTCACGTGGGTTCACTTGACAAGTTGGGGTCCCACAGGACGAGGTGACCGAGGAATCGGGTCCCACGGGACGAGCTCTGGGGTCCCACGACAAAGTCAGGGGTCCCGGAGGACGAGGGTTTATGGGGTGGACAGTCGCGGAGTCACTCACCCAGACACGCTCTGCCAGAGCGAGAAGCAGACCAGTTTATTTCAGTTAGTGCAGCAGTTCATATAGGGTCCTCGGCCCAATCATGGCCCTGAGATTAGGTTAGAGCCAATAGGGTATTGATCCATGTCAGGTGCGCAGCCAATCAGCATGGGATGAGACAAGGAGAGCCACTGAAGGCAGCCAATCAGCATGGGGTAAAGAGGAGGGGAAACACTCAAAGTAACCAATCAGCATAGGGCAAAGGAAAGGGGAGGGGAGGCATTGAAGGCATGGAGAGAGCTCCTATACACTCAAAACAAACAAAAAGTTTCTTTTTTTTTATTATCTAGTATTTACAAAAAGACTAGGATATTTGAAAGTAAGTCTTCAGGTAGCTTTGAATATCAAAAGAGTCACTATAATGTACCAACTTTTTTGAAGAAGGCTTCAGAGGCTTTTTGGGAAATGTCATCCACTATATTCATCCTTGTTTTACTTATTTCCTAATGCAATCAAATACTTCTAAAAAAGACTTAATTTTCAAGGACCATTTTCAATCCCACCTATAACATTAAAAGCTATTTCATATTATTAAATATTGAACTGCCTTATCAGTTATCACAATAGGAGGTATTAATGGAAATAATCTGAAAACTGAAGATACAATTTGTAACTTCTTCAATTTCCCCAAACATATAGTCAGTTCATTAATTCATTCACCAGATAGTTTTAGTTTCTATTTTATATGAAGAACTTCAGTTGATAAAAAACACAGATCTTAAAACTTACACTGTGTTCTTTTGGTTGAGAGAGTATTAACAACCAGTACCTTGAAAAAAATAATTTTTTTTTTCTCACTAAGAAAGCATTCAACTATAAACATTGAAAATAGTTTAATAGAATATTTGTTGTTTCTTGCTTACTGTTTTCGGGATGGAGGCAATATGTTCTCTTGGACAGCAAGAAAACAAGGTCTTAAATATTGCCTATTATACTAAGTGAATGATAACTCTATTTCAACCATTAAATTGCTGAGTATTTCTCTGAAGAACACTAAAGACATCCCTCCACTATTCATATAAAGAAGATTAGAATGTTCCTAGAGATGTATACAAATATAATGATAAGAATAAGACAATAAGGAATAAGAAAAAAAGACAAAACAAAGCCATGAAAATGGCATATAAACATTTGAGAAGCCATCATATAGCAAAGAAACAAAAAGAAAAAAATGTATTTCACTTTCTGTTGTGAAATATCAAGAACTGTCCTCTGTTCTTTATGGGCATTATGTCATTAATTTCTTCTGTGGCTGATATTTTTATACCTATCTTATAAATACAAGACATGGTCTTAAAGAGCTCAAATAAATTTCAAGGTAATAATACTTTTAAGGAGGCTTAGATAGTAGCTCAGTGGCAAAGTACTTGCTTAGTACATGTGATAAACTGGAGTCAATCCTCAGCATCACATAAAAATAAATAAATAAATAAGAAGGCAGGGCTGGAATATACACCAAGTTTGTATGACAATAAAGCATACAGCTTTACCACTAAATTCCTTAACTTCCCATATATTTCTCCAAAGCCTAGGAAAAAAAAATATATATGCATATATACATACTTACATAAATACATACATTTGTATGTATATGCACACACACACAGACACATATTTGGGAAAACTGGCTAAATGTAATAAAGAATTTTCTCTTAGAAAAATCTGTCTAGGAAGGCAGATGTTGTTTGGTCTTGTTCACCACTATATATTCAATACAAATTACCAAGAACTTGATATACACTCATATATTTATATATTTAATATGAGAAAGACAAATTTTATTCACATTTCATTGATAAAAAAGCCATTAGATCAAAAGGCAAATTTCATTCACATTTCATTGATAAAAAAGCCATTAGATCACAGGAAAAGAGATCCATAGACTGAAGTTAAAAGAATGGGAAAAGCATATTACTCTCATGGACTGCATAAACAAGTAAGGGTTTCCATCCTCATGTCAGACAAAGTGGATTTCAATCCAAAGTTAGTAAGAAGGGATAATAAAGGATATTTCATACTGCATGAGGGAATCATGCATGAACAAGACATAACAATCATAAATATTTATGTCCCAAACAATGGAGCATCTATATATATCAAACAAATCCTTCTCAATGTCAAGAATCAAATACAACACACTACAATAACATTAGGTGACTTTAACACATCTCTTTCACCACTGGATAGATCTTCCAACTAAAAACTAAAAATTAAAGCTATAGAACAGAATAATACAATCAATAATTTAGATTTAACAGACATATATGAAATATTCAGTTCATCAATGAGTGAATACACTTTTTTCTCAGCATCACATGGATTCTTCTCTAAAATAAATCATATGTTATGTCACAAAGAAATTCTTAGAAAAATACAAAAAAAGAGATACTACCCTGAATTCTATTCAAACATAATAGAATGAAACAAGAAATTAATGATAAAATAAAAATATATATATATATATATATATATATATATAAGCTATTCTAACTCCTGGAGACTAAATAATATGCTATTGAATGATGCATGGATAAAAGAAGTTATTAGGGAAGAGATAAAAATTTCTTAGAGGTAAATGAGAAATTCAATACAATATATCAAAATCTCTGGGACACTATGAAGGCAGTGTTAAGAAGACAGTTCTTTGCATTAAGGTCATTCAGAAAAAGAGCAAAAAGTCAAAAAAGAAATACCTGATATTATATCTCAAAGCCTTAGAAAAAGAACAAATCAACACCAAAAGTAGTAGAAGACAGAAAAAAGTTAAAATCAGGGCTGAAATCAATAAAATTGAAACACTTGAAAAAAAATTGACAAAACAAAAAGCTGGTTTTCTGAAAAAATACATAAAATGGATAAAACCTTAGCCACACTAATGAAAAGAGAGAGAAAACTCAAATTACTACAATTCATGATGAAAAAGGAAATATCATGATAGTCACTATTAAAATACGAAAGATAAGTAGAAACTATTTTGAAAATTTATACTCCAGTAAAATAGAAAATCTTGAAGATATCGACAAATTTCTAGAGGTATATGATTTGTCCAAACTGAATCAAGGAAACATAAACAATGTAAGCACATCAATTTCAAGCAATGAAATAGAAGGCACCATCAAAAGCATACCAACCAGGAGGGTTCCAAGATTGTGGCCTAGATGGACTCCTCCGTGCTAGTCTCTCCAGAACTGGAGCTGGAAGTAGTGGAAATACCGTCTCCCTGCCAGCTTCTTGACATCATCCTTGACATCATCCTTGACATACACTCGCGTGTGTGTACGCAGGGCCACCAGGCAGCAGCGGTTGCCACAAACAGCATGGCTTCACTGGTGAGCGGCTGAACACAGCGTGGATAGGGGCCCCAGCCCAGGGCTGGAGCCCAGGATTCCCCACGGGCGGATGGGACCTACTTCTATACAGGGTACCTGGCTCCAGCACCCATCCAACTATGCAGGACCCCTGGCAGTTGCTCCAATGGATAAACGTCTCCCACGCGGCACCCCTGGCTACTGATCTTTGTGGATCCCCACCTAATATGACAGAACTTCCTACACCAGGAAATGCCAGACAGCATCTTGGGACAAACTTTGACTTCAACACAGTACACTGTGAAACACCATCTCCACCAGTGGCCCAGACCTTCACCCTGCTGTTGAAGCAGACGGCTTCCTGGTAATACCCACACCCAGGATATTTTTCACCCAACGGGGAAGTCCAGTAAGCAATGGACAATGCCACCTAATGGAGGTGAAAGAAAGCAGACCTGTTTATTTATATAGAGACATTTTAAAAATTTTTTAAAAATTTTTTTCATTCTTATTTTTTTATTTTATCCTTAATCTTTTTCTCCTAAGATTCCTCTTGTTTAATCTTTTTGTTTTACTTCTCTGCTTTTTTCTTCCTTCCTTTTTTTTCCTTTCCTCTTTTCTCTCTCACTCTTTTCCTACCCTTTAATCACCAATAGTTGTGAAACCAAGTATTTTTTATACAGTAGGAGATGGTAGAATGGGATTTCTGAACTGTATACTAGAGTGGTATTATATAGTCTTGTAACTCCCACTTGCATATGTTTTATTTTTCTTAATATGATGTCTCTTCACTAGCTGTACTCTTTTCTTCCTCCTTACTGGTCTTCCCCAACTCTCTGTTGCTCTTTCTAATAATAGCCAACTTCTCTTAGATTCCTTTTTCATGTTTTCTAAGATCTTATAACCATATCCTCACTTTCTACTACCCCAACATTCTATCCTACACCCTACCCTTGAGTTTCCCTAGCCCACCAACAGAAACTATAGACCCTT
This sequence comes from Geosciurus inauris, assembly GCA_004024805.1. Taxonomy (NCBI): domain Eukaryota; kingdom Metazoa; phylum Chordata; class Mammalia; order Rodentia; family Sciuridae; genus Geosciurus; species Geosciurus inauris. Next base: position 10,823 of record PVHX01036307.1, read on the forward strand.
GTGCAGACCTATTGTTTACATAATAGATGTTAAAGGAACTTACAATTGTCGTATATTGTAACTAAAATGTAAATG
>PVHX01036308.1:0-10897 GCA_004024805.1 Geosciurus inauris
TTCTAGATATACATGATAGTAGAGTGTATTTTGACATTATACATACATAGAATAAATATAACTTGTTCCAATTAGGATCCTATCATTGTGATTCTATATGATGTGGAGTTACACTGGTCATGTATTCATATATAAGGATGGAAAAGATATGTCCAATTCGTTCTACTGACTTTTCTAGTCCCATCCCTCTCCCTTCCCTTTATTCTCCTATATCTAGTCCAAGGAACTTCTAATCTTCCCCTCCCTTGTTGTGGGTTAGCATCCACATATCAGAGAGAACATTCATCCTTTGTTTTTGGGGGACTGGCTTACTTCACTTTGCATGATAGTCTCCAGTTCCATCCATTTACCAGCAAATGCCATAATTTCATTCTTCTTTATGCCTTAGTAATATTCCATCTGTACATATACCACATTTTCTTTATCCATTCTTCTGCTGAAGGGCACCTAGGTTGGTTCTATAGCTTGGCTATTGTGAATCGAGCTGGTATAAACATTGAAGTGGCTACCTCACTGCAGTATGCCAATTTTAAGTCTTTTGAGTATAAACCAAGGAGTGGGTTAACTGGGTCAAATGGTGGTTCCATTCCAAGTTTTCTAAGGAATCTCCATATTGCTTTCCAGATTGGTTGCACCAGTTTGCAGTACCAGCAATGTATGAGTGAACCTTTCTTCCCACATCCTTGCCAACATCTATTGTTACTTGTATTCTTGATAATTGCCATTCTGACTGGAGTGAGATAAAATCTCAGTGTAGTTTTAATTTTCATTTCTCTAATTGCTAGAGATGTTGAACATTTTGTCATAATTTTTTGGCCATCCATATTTCTTCTGTGAAGTGCCTGTTCAGTTCCTTAGCCCATTTATTGAATGTTTTTTTTTTTTTTTGGTGTTAAGTTTTTTGAGTTCTTTGTATATCTTGGAGATTAATGCTCTAAGGCGCTGGTGGTAAAGATTTTCTCTCATTTTGTCTGTGTAGCCTATTTTTTCACATAGCATAATATATTGTACTGTGTATTTATAGTTCATTCCTTTTTTTGCTTAGTAATAATTGGTTCTTTGGATTACTAAGTTTTGTTTATCTATTTACAAATTGAAGGATATTTGGGTTCTTTCTGAGTGTCAGCTATTATGAATGAAAGTACTATAAACATTCACATACGATTTTTTGTGTGAGCGTAATATTTTTCAGTAAAAGATTTTATTTTGACGGATTATTTTTGACAATGTTCTCATTGCTTCTTTGGAGGAGAGGGTTTTTAGAATCCCTTACTCTGTCATTTTTGCTGTTAATATCCCTGTATGTTTTAAAGGGTTTGCCTGGTGATCGTGGTTACCCTGGTGAACCAGGAAGGGATGGTGAAAAGGTAAGAATTTTATTATTTTGGATTGGGTGGTTTTATTCTAGTTCACACAATTCTTTTCTGTTCCAAAGTTGAGTTATAATTGAGCAAGTTATAAATACCTACTTTTGTATTCAAAACATGCCTTTCTTATACATCTCTTGGTGTTGCTTCTTTTTCTTTATATCCCACCCTCTAAATTTCCTTCCATTGCCCTAAATCACAGTCCATATAGTAGAAACACATGAAAAATTATTTAACTTTAGCATTCCTATTGTGAAGTCAGTGCTTTTGATTGTATTGGCAAAACATTTTTCCCAGAAAGTGTATTCATCATTATGTTAGTGAGGTGCTGACTAGAAAGGATGATAGCCATAAGTTTAGAATGTCTTTTCTAAATATTTCTATTCTGTATATAATTATCATATATAAGTCTATTGCTAATTCTTTGTCTTTTCCTTTTCACTAGGCCAGTGCAGCCTGACTGAAGTCATTTATTTAGCTATATATTTTAACTAAGACTTTGAAAGCATGTTTAAGGCAGTTACCCAATTTTAAACAGGTCACAAAATATCCCGTATCCTCCAAGACCTCTGATCTCTTAATTGCTCTGTATCAAAACCAGAATGAGGGCTGGGATTGTTAGCTCAGTGGTAGAGGTTTGCCTCGCAGGCGTGAGGCACTGGGTTCAATCCTCAGCACCACATAAAAAAATAAAGATATTTATGTCCATCTACAACTGAAAAAAAATTAAAAAAAAAACAAAATGAAAAGCTTTTTTTTTTTCAAGCAATGGTTTAAAAGTGTTACAAAATGTATTCTCTGGGTACATTCAAGTGGTTTATCTGTAAACTAGATCCAAGTGTTAGTTTGACCTGAAAGGTACAGTTAGAATAAAGGGAGGCAACAACTACTAAGAAAACAGGATTTTTTCAAGTATTAAGTAACTTAGAAGACAGAATAACTTTTTATACTAAAATGAGTTTTTCTATAGTTAAGAAGTTTCTATGAATGTCTACATCAAGATTAAAGGTGTAAGAGATGTCTATCTTTGGGTCTTGGCCAGTAGATCCAGTATAACAATTGGATATTGTATTCTTTGTGCTGTTGTAGCTAATGATGAAGAATAAAAATTTTGTCTGAATTTTTTCTTTCATTAGCTTTTTAGAGCAAACTCATAAAAGCAATTACAAGTTGTTAGCTGTTACTGATGATAATGAAGTCCACTGCCTCTAAAATATATGTCACTGATAGAAATGACACTAGATTATGTCCCTGACTAATTTTTTGAGAAGGGATACAGCTAAAAGTAGCAAAAAAGTGATGGTTTTAAGTGATTCTTGTGGTACCATTTTTTCATTATCTTCTTTATAGAGTATTTATAGTTTGCTAAAAAATGAGAATCTTGAAACCAGAGAATGTTACAGCTAGAAGTCTGATCCAAATCTTTATTTTTAAAATATGTTCCAGAGAGGTTAATTGGTCATGATCATATAGCTAGTAAATATGAGACATCATCACAAGTCTTCCTTGTCTTACCCCAGTGGTGTTTCATTGCTTTATATTGTTTTTCTCATTTGAGGTATTTTATTATTGATTTGAATCTTTTACGAAATTTAATTGTTTCTTATATTCTTGAGGAAGTTGATGTTTTCCTGTGACTTTTGCTAACATATTTTACAATTGCATTTAACAGGGCCAAAAAGGTGACATTGGCCCCCCTGGGCCTCCTGGACTTGTAAGTTTTTAAGTCTTCATTGATCAATTTTAATATCGCGTTATTATTTTTGTGCCTTAATTATATACTCCCTACATTTTCAAATCATTGCCAACTTCTACTAGCTTAGAAGTCTGTACATCTTAAAATTTCAGTAGTGTTGATCTCGAGGTCTTTGTACTGTTCTGCTTTTGTATTACTTCTCCAAAGTAAAGGTCCCAAATTATGGCATTGGGTTGTTTTGCGTCATGATTGTGAAATCATTTCTCCGGCAACCAGCAGGTGGCGCAAGTGTTACTTTTACAAAGGTTCAACCAAAGAAACTGGGGTAGGTGGGGATTGGTCCTTTCCCCTGCAGAGCTTAGGAGCAAGATGGATTTGGTCCTAATAGGTTTTCTCAATTTGTAATTGTCTGATTCACACTTCTTTCTTTCCAGAGTGTTTGCTTTCTAGGGGCTCTTAATAACAAATATAGGAAACGGCTTTATGAAAGAATAATTGGAGGGTTTACAGATTTTCTGTCATGTTTGCGATCACCATGAACTTTAAGTCAGGTTTATTTTTAATCTTATTAAGAATAAAATATGATTGCTGAGGTTTGACAAATTGGTTTTACTTTTGTTGAAATTTGGTAAGATTTTATATTTTAGACAACATTGAAGCCCCAACAGTATGATTGCCATAAAACTTATTCTATATATCCAGATACTTTGATAACATTAAGTCTTTTTGTTCATAATGAATCTCAGATATTAATACTTACAATTGTACAAAATGTAACGAGGATTCACCTTCACTTTAAAATCAGCATTTCAGATCTCTAGGGGGAAAATCTCTTTAGAAAACAAGATAATAAAATTTTGATGAGTATCAATAGAAGTGGAAATTTTGAGAGTGCAGTCCTATCCAAGTAGTTCCCTTTTCCTTTTGAACCACTATCCCAGTCCTGGGTCCTACAACTTTTGGTCTCCTCTTGTGTTAACATTTCTTATATCCAATAGAAGTAGGAGGAAATATCACACTTTGCTTGTAGGTTTTTATTTGTACCTCAGACTGACAATTTCCTAGATATGAAATTTATTTATCTTATATGTGTGTGAGATGAATTTTTAAATACTTACCTAATATGAAGTTCTTTAGAATAGACCTTTAGAATAGACTTAAGTTCTGGGTTCTAAGAAGACAGAAAACGGTGTGATCAGTTGATTGGGTTTATTCAATACAGTCTTCGTGAAATAGATGAGGTTCTTTTCGTTGTTCTTTGTTAATGCAAGAAAGACTTGTGAGTCGGAATAGAGAAAGATTTGAAGTAAGGCATTACAGTTGTTTGGAATGGCATATGCAAAGGCATAGATAAGAATGTATAAGTTGCATGAAGAGGTTATAATCAGGCTTTATTCTAACAAAAAGTCATTGCTAGAAATAATAGGAGATGAAATAGGTGAGAGAGTTATCATAACTGAGAAGTGGCTTGACAGAATCTAGGGTTGAAAATAGCATCAGATATAGTGAGGAGTAAGCAATTTTGAGTGCTTAAACAGAGTAGTTAACACAGAAAAATAGGTTTTGGAGAACTTATATCCTAGCAGTAGATTTGGATTCAAAGATTAGCCCAAGTGTTTCTGTTAGTCCAAGTGTGAGTTGAAAATAGTAGCTGTGGCATTTTCAGTAAAGAACTGTTAGGCTTTAGGTGATTGAAATGAATTGAATGTGAATTATAAGAGACAGCAAAAAATTCATCTAGATTTGTAATCCTGGGGTTCAGGAAGGTGGTGATATTGTTACTGGTATTAAACATTTCCTAATCAGTCAGAGGATAAGAATGATATAGAATGTGCCTCAATCTATATAGCAGTTTTAATGATTTTGCATCTGAGCACCTGGTAACAGTAAGGTATTATCGTATTTAGCTGCTATATACTTTCAGGAGAAATGCTTCTTCCTCTTTGATTTCCTTTATTTTCTCTCATGATGAAGGTAATTCCTAGGCCTGGAACTGGTGTGACTATAGGAGAAAAAGGAAACATGGGATTACCTGGCTTGCCTGGAGAAAAAGGAGAGCGAGGATTTCCTGGAATACAGGGTCCACCTGGCCTTCCTGGACCTCCAGGTAAAACAGACTGTACTCATGTCATTGTGCTCATAGCATCCTTACTAATCAATGCATCTGTATGCTTTATCATACTGGTTCCAGGGTAATCATAGCAGTAGAAGACATGAGTACTTTTTAATTGACAGATTCTGCTCAACTTGTACTATAGACTTTCTCTTTCTTGCCAAATGTTTCACTTGTACTAAAAAATAAAATAAAACAAACAAAAAAACTTATAGTACCCTTTTATCCTAAGAATCTAATTTCTACCTTTTATTATTAATAAATCACACCAAACAGTTCTGTGATCCAATATGTGAATCATTATACTTTTCACACTATTTGGGAAGGGGAAAATGCCCTATTAATGCCTAGTTTTATTCACTTAGGGTTACAGAAATATATAAGTAGAAGTCTCCATTGTTATTTTTCTATTTAATAAAATCTTAGGACTCAATATTGAGTTTTATATTATCTCTTTGATGATACTCTGTATAATGTAGCATTTCCGATTTGGCCACAGATTGAGCACTGCCCTTGTCCAGCATGTTTTTATCAGTGTTCTCTGAAATGGAGTGATAGTTGATATTTATGTAAAATTTACAAAATCATATGGTACAGTACCTAGTACATATACATATTCAGTGAATTATGGTTCCTTTCCCTTCAAAAATAATGTATTAATAAAATATCAGTATGATGAATAACAACCAGTGATCCTTGCAAGAAGAAAGAAAATAAATGTGAGCTTGATAGTGTCCTAAATTTATACTCTAGATTTCTCATCTCAAGTTGAGGACTAAATATATATATAGTATATCTGAAAAACTGAAATAAGGAAATCTTCCAGGGTGCAGTAAGAGTTAAAGAGTTGATAAGTATGGAAGAAAAATTGGGGTTATAAAAGATAAACTTAAAAGCTCCTAAATCCATCATGTGGGAGTTCAAGGAAGAGACAACAGAACAAGAGGCAATATTCAAAAACAAATAGTGGCTGAGAACTTATATCTGCTTAAAAACAAAACAACCCCCCCCCAAAAAAAAACAAAGACACAAAAAGCCTGTGAATAAGATCATGAAGCACTAAGTAAGAGTAAAATAATATTACCAAAAAACCCATTACTAGACAAATTATAAGGACATTTCAGTATTTTGGTATTAAAAAAAACTGAGAAAAAGGCAAGTCACCTGCAGAGCATTGAGATTGAGAGTCAGGGGAAGATAATAGAGTATATTTTCAAAGTAATAAGAACAAAAACTAAGAATTTGGTATTCTATATTTTAACCAAACTGTCATCCTCGTGGGAAGATAGGATACTTACAAAGTTTACCACCTTCAGAGCTTCTCTGAATAGTTACTGGAGGTTTTATTCTGAGAATAAGAGAAGGATTTCAGGATGAAGTGATTGAGTAGTATGAAAGAACCAAGAATTAGAAAAGAGATAGGTAAAGCTTATTGACTTTAAATGAGGTTTATTTTTTATTTTTTGGAAAGGCTTTTAACTTGTTCATTCTTTTCTTTCTTTTTTAAAAATCATTTTGTTTTTAAGACAGAATGTTTTCTCAGATAAGTGGATGCTAATCCATAAAGAGGGGAGGACATGGGATGAGTAGAGGAACTTTGGATTAACCAAAGGGGAGGGAGAGTAGGGAAGGGGGCATGGGGAGAGTAAATATGATGGAATGAGATGGCCATCATTATCCTAAGTACATGTATGATTGCATGAATGATGTGACCCTACTTTGTGTACAACCAGAGATGTGAAAAATTATGTACAATGAATAGAAGAGCATCCTGCTGTTAGGTATAACTGATTAGAACAAATTTTAAAAATGAAGGGAAGGAAACAAACAAAAATCATTGTGTTGTTGTTTATTTTTTATGTGATGATGGGGATTGAAACAGGGCCTCATGCATGCTAGGCAAGTGCTTTACCACTGAGCTATCTCACCAGCCCTCTAAATGAGTTTTGATAATTAAAAAATAAAAAACAACAAAGGTGCTTTAAATAGCAATCTAAAACTGTAACTGTATATTTTAACATGAGATATGTAGGTACAGAGGTTATCTGGGAGTTGGAGATGAAGGATTTTTGTTGTTTGTTTTGTCTTGTTAGTAGGAGAAAATATAGATATTATTAACTTTAAGTTGTTAGAAAAATATAGATTTAAAGACATAGGTTAAACATTTAAAAGTAACTATTAGAAAAGGTTAGAAAAAATACATAGCTTTACACACCAGTAAAAAAGAAAAGGGACGAAAAACCTCTATGCAGTAGAAGTTAGAATTGGGACAAAATAAAGATAAACCCAGATAAACAGAAAATAAAATATAAGATGACTAAAAGAAGTTACAAATAAATCAGTTGCCAGGCACTGTGGTGCACGCCTACAATCCCAGCAGCTCAGGAGGATGAGAGGAGGATTGCAAGTTCAGAGCCAGCCTCAGCAACAGCAAAGCGCTAAGCAAGTCAGTGAGACCCTGTCTCTAAATAAAATACAAAATAGGACTGGGGATGTGGCTCAGTGACCGAATGCCCCTGAGTTCATTCCCCAGTAACTCCACAAAAAAAATCAGTATTGAAGAAATGTGAAAAGACCAAACACCAATTAAAAAATACTAAAATAAAATTGGGATAAAATATCTTTATACTATACAAAGTAGACATATCTAAAGAAAAAAAAATTGAAAACAAAACAATGGAAAGACATATTAGAAGATATCAAAAAGAAAACTAACTTAGCAATTCTATAATATGAAATAGAATTCAGCATAAAATTCATTAAATGGACAGGTATTTTATATGAATATATAGATAAATTATGCCACAATAATATAAAAGTCATGAAACTATGCACTTAACACATGGCTTTGAATTTATGAAGTGAAACTTATAAAATACAAGGGATAAATTGGCAAATCCTCAACATATCAAGTAGTTGAAAAATAAGGATATAAATAATTTGAGCAACACAATCAAGCTGTCTATATGAAAGAAAAACTTAAACAGCAGAAAATACACATTCTTTTCAAATATACATGAAATATTTACAGAAATTGACTCAATTAGACCACCAAAAATCTACTATATATTTGGATCATTCTCTGTGATCACAGTAAAATAAAGTGATAATATAACAACAAAACCACCAAATAACATTATTATATTAAGACACAATTACAAATAACTCTAAAGATGAAACAGATGAAAATAAAAAACTACAGAATGCTAAGCAACAAGGAAAGTACTTCATATGTAAAGTCAAAGAAATACCCTTAATTTATCACAAAATTAGAAATATTAAAAGTAAATGAAGGGTTAGGGTGTAGCTCAGTGATAGAGTGCTTGCCTAGCATGTGCAAGGCCCCAGTACCACAAACAATGTATATGAGCTAAGTTCAAAACACAGGTACGTGAACAGGGCCTGGTGGCACACACCTGTAATCCCAGCACTTTGGGAGGCTGAGACAGGAGAATCACGAGTTCAAAGCCAACCTCAGCAAGAGCGAGGCACTAAAGCAACTCAGTGGGACCCTGTCTCTACAAAAGCACAAAATAGGGCTGGGGATGTGTGTGACTCAGTGGTCGAGTACCCCAGAGTTCAATACTTGCTACCCTCCACAAAAAAAAGCGAGAGAAGGCACAAACAAAATTAGCAAATAAAAATATTACCATGATTTAAATTTTAAGTTAAAAGAAAAATAATTCTGTCTTAATATGTTTGGAAATGTAGATGAAATATAAGACTTTTCATGGAGCAGAAAACAAATGATTAATATTGTCCTGAGAAAGTAGAAAATGTAAGTGGATCAATTAAAATAGAAGATTTTGAAATGTTGGTTTTCCACAAAAAAGCATTGATTTTTATGGGTGATTTAAGTCTACCCTACTGTCAAAACACAGTTCCCAGATTTTAAACTATTTCAGAACACAAAAAAAGGTAACCCAATTTAATAACCTTGATATCAAACCACCAAGGGGGTAACACTTCAATTAAGTATTATTCAGCCTTATCTATGAATATAGAATGAATAATACTAAATAAAATATTATCAAATCAATCCAGAAGTATATTAATTAATGACATTATAACATTACTGTAAATGACTACATTAACAATAAAAGAGTAGGCCAATAAATGTAGAGAAATTCACAATAGTAATAAAACAAGTCCATGAATAAAGACAACAGAAGATAGGTAAGAACTCTGCAGGATTTTATAAAATTTTATTAAATAAAATGAAATTACTAAATATATAGAGATGTACTTCATTGTTACTTTAGGTAAGAAATTGATATTATAAATAATTGATTCTACCAAAAATCAGTCTTTAGGTTCAAATTATTCACATTTCAAATTCCAGTGGGTTTCTAAAAATAAAGTTTATTGTAACATTAATTTAGAGGAACAAATGTGTAAGTGAAGATGATTTTAAAAAAGAACAAAGATATATGTAACTTCCTTACCAGCTTTGAACCCACATAAAGTTATAGTAACTAAAAAGTGTGTTAACAGTGCAGAAATAGTGGATTGTTGAAGAGTATCTAGATTCAGAGCCATGTTTACATGGGAACTTAGAAATGCCTATTTTTGTCTAATAACTTTCTTTTATTTTTGAGAATATGAGAGTAAGTAGAAAATTATTAGTACTTTCCATAAGTAATAAAGTTACTTTGAATTATTATTTCTTATACTCAACTTATTTACATTATTTGAACAACTTTTTAAATATTGATTATCATGGAAACAATAAGAACAAAACAATATTATGTTAAAGGAATATCTACTAATTATGTAATGTCTCATTGAGAACCAAATTAATATGTTCAATGTAAGATCATTTTGATCATTTTAATGAGTGCTCTTTCTTATCTTAGGGACTGCAGTTATGGGTCCTCCTGGCCCCCCTGGATTTCCTGGAGAGAGGGGCCAGAAAGGTGATGAAGGTCCACCAGGAATTTCTATTCCTGGATCTCCTGGACTTGATGGACAGCCTGGAACTCCTGGCCTTCCAGGGCCTCCTGGCCCTCCTGGACCTCATATACCTCCTAGTAAGCTTTCTTTTTCTCCTGTTAAGTTCTATTTTTGTTTTTGTTTATTTCATTTATAAGTGAATCCAGCTAAAGATTGGCATCATTATTTTCCGTCCTGATGTCTATTGAGATCTGAGATTTTATTGAAGATTCTACTTTTTAGTTTGGATGATTCTTTGATATTTAAATTTGCTCTTCAAATAGTATTATCAACAATATTGTGTCGTCCTTTTGCTTATAGATAGTAGTATTTCTGCAAAGAAATTACAGAAAATATACCTTTTTTTTTCCTAGCCTGTTGGGATTTCTTGTAGTCTTCTGAATGTTTCATAACAATTAGCTGCTATGCTATCCTTTCTTTATCTAATTTAGGTGATGAGATATGTAAAGCAGGCCCTCCAGGCCTCCCTGGATTGCCAGGTGATAAAGGACTCCCAGGAGAACAAGGAGTGAAAGGTTTGATCCCCAAACGTTGTTCATTCCTTCATTCTTTCATAACATCATCAAAATCCCCTTGTCTTCCATCCTTCCTCAATGACTCATTCCCTCTTCATACACCAAGATCATCTCATTAACAGTAGTGTATACCTACATAATCTTGATTTCATAAATCCCATTTGTGATCATTTATCTCCTATGTTTCTAGCTCAATACCTAACTTACTTTCTTTCTTTCTTTCTTTTCTTTCTTTCTTTCTTTCACCAGGGAT
>PVHX01036309.1:0-10908 GCA_004024805.1 Geosciurus inauris
CCGAGCCTAGTTCTTAAGCCGAAGCAGGATGCTATTCAAGCCTGGATTGGCAGGTGTGCTGTTTGGTCAAGATAGTTCTTGGACTCCCTTCGCTTTCAGAACTGAGACCTTGTGATACTTGTGCATTGAGAACAAAAACATTCCAGTTGACATTTCCTGAACTGCTCTAAGAATTCAAGTTATCCCTGACTTCAATGCTAAAACTAGTTGCCTTTCATGCTACATAGAGCAAGTGAGATTGTTACTCTACCTGAACTTCATTTACTTTTTGGTACTAGGATTGAATTTGGGGCTAGTGAGCCACATCCTCAACCCTATTTTGTTTTATGTAGAGACAGGGTCTCGGTGACTTGCTTACCACCTTGTTTTTGCTGAGGCTGGCTTTGAACTCATGATCCTCCTGCCTCAGCCTCCCAAGCTGCTGGGATTACAGGTGTGTGCCACTGAGCCTGGCTTAATTCTATATTCAAGGAACTGAAATGTCATACTACAGTGACACATCAATGTTTATAGCAACTCAATTCACAATAGCTAAATGTGGAAGCACCCTAGGGTGCCCTTCAATAGATAAATGGGTAAAGAACCTGGTATATATACACAATGGAATATTACTCAGCATTAAAAGAAATGATGGCATTTGCAGGTAAATGAATGGAGTTGGAGAATATGAAGCAAAGTAAGCCAATTCCAAAAGTCCAAAGGCAGAATATTCTAAAGTGGATGCTGATCTGTAATTACGGGGGTGGAGCACAGAATACAGAAACTTTGGTCAGGGGGAGAGGGGACCCTGGGGCCAGAAAGATGGTGAAATGAGAATGGACATCAATGCCCTAGTTACATGTATGATGGCACACATGGTGTGACTCTACATTGTACAACTAGAGAAAGGTGTGCTCCATTTGTGTACAATGAATCAAAATGCATCCTGTCATGTATAACTAGAATAAATTAAAACTTGAAGCTTGCAGAAATAAACTTAAGTTCAAATGCCTTTTCAATCCATTGGCAGTGACTGCACAGACCAGGTATTTCTCCATAACAAAGACTTCACTCAAATATCCAAGGGTACAAAAAGCACCAAAAAGCAGTTCTGAAGACTGAGCAGGTACTCCCCAAGAGTCTGAGTGGACCGCAGATAATTTCCTTCTAGCACAAGACTTGACCGCTGTGGTCCTGGCAACTGTTTTAGCTCTTCCACGATGTGTCCAGTTGACTATGCATGCACACATGTGCACACTTGAAAGTGGATGTACAGAGGCTGATGGCACTTGCACTAAAATTACAAATGAGATGGATTTAAATCCATCAGTATTCTTGACATATCCCCAGATATTTCTAAAATAACTAATCAAATGTCAAATTAGGTCTGTAACTTTGTAAAACTAAAATTTCACAAGATTTAAAGGCATAAAATACCAAGTGAAGCATAGTAATGGTTTATATGACTGTCATGACTGTTCCACACCTTGTTTCAGTGAATTTTACCAAATTACTGTTCACTATTAAAAATAAACGCCTGTTATGATCATAACAGCCCAAAAGCTGACTACAGAAACGGACAAGAATACCTGTAAAAAAAACAAGGGCTCATGGTTTCAGGTCTTACTCCATTGAAGGCTGGCTCCATTCCTGAGGTGATGCAGAGCATTGTGGCAGAGTAGCAGAGGGAGGTAGCTCACGTCAGGAAGTGGGCTCCATCCAGCTCCAGATACAAAATACCCAATAGCCATGCCCTGAACCACTTCCTCTACAACCACTTCCTGAGCCACCTCCCCCCCCCCCGCCTCTAGTTACCACTGAATCCAATCAGGGGTTAACTGATGGAGTTACGGCTCATTGCTCCTCTGAACCTTCTTGGACTAGCTCACATGAGCTTTTGGGTGACACCTCATATCCAAACACCCATAACTACAACACCCATAACTTCAAGAGAACTTAACACATTCTAAAGACATTAAGTGATTGGAATGTGACCTCAGGTACTAACGTGATAATGGAGGTGGGCTGGTATCTGTGCATGTGTTAAATTTTATTACCCTCTTGGATGGATAAACAAGATCCACGTGAATCTCAACCATCGATTCCAACCTGGCAATTGGATGGCAGAACACCAGTCAAAGTAAATTTAAAAACTTGAGAATGGAGAGAGAGAGATTGGGTGTCTATCATCTCAATTCTAGTTTTGTTTCACAAGTACTTTTAAATTCAATAGGTATTCATTCTGTTACCACTGTAGCACTGAGGTCTAAGTCCTCTGGGCATTTGTCACTTGTATAAGCAGCCCCAACTGGGAACTGTGTGAATCAGGATTGAGATTTGGGTCTTCCTACCTAGGACCTTTGTTCTTCAATGTGGTACAAGCCCTTTGAAATGGGAAACCCTAGACCCTGGAAACTAAGCATATGCACTTCTTACAGTTTGACCCAAGCCTTGTGTGGTGGTGCATGCCTGTTAATCCCTGCAGCTCCAGAGGCTGAGGCAGGATTGCAAGTTCATGAGCCAGCCTCGGCAAATTGGCAAGGCTGTAAGCAACCTAGCAAGTTCCTGTCAAAGGTTGGAGATGTGGTTCAGTGCTTAAGCATCCCTGGGTTCAATTCCTGGCACCAACAAAAGTTGACCTAAAAATGCAAAAGTCAACAAAGATAAAGCCTTCAATAAGTTGGAAGGTTTTGTGTGGTATCTTTGTAATACAAAATACTTGTATAAAAACTACAGAATTCTCCTGGTTTTATGAGCAATATTTTTGAGATACAGAATGTGGAAGCCATAGGGTAAGAAGTTAATGATAGAATGGCATTGAACCTGTGAGTGCCCTAGTGGGAGGAGCAGCAACAATCATATTTTGAAATTCTAACTAAAGTTCTTTGTCCCAAGCCAGGTTTCTGGTCTGCAGCACGTAGACTCAAGTTAACTTGCGCCTATCGCTTTTATATCGCTTTTAGTTGCCTTTGAAGCAAGATAATCTTAGGAGTATATATTGACATTTTTACAGATACAATCTGGAAAATCTGTTGAAAGTGATACACCATACGTATGAATTGCTTTAAAATATACTAGTGACTTAGCATTCGCTTGGGAAGACTTGATTACCACTAACATACAATTCAAACTGTCGGTTTTAATCAATGGTGATTTCTTGCTACTGAGATTGTCATTTAAACCTAAAACTTTTGATTCTTTTGTTCCTATATGGACTAGAACATCAGGTTTAGTGAACTATATCTTGATATTTGCTAAAACTAGGCATATTCAGTTTCAAATGATTTCTTACATGAAATTTATGTCCGTGCTATTTTACATTCAACAAATTTCCTATTTCCATGTTTTACTTGAATCACTTAAAACCTAACAATTTCAGGGAACCTCTGCCACTTTGTTCCTCCTTGCTCACATGTTTTCCTGATATCACCAAAGTATGAGAAACAACTTTTAAAACCTGCAGAAGATCTCCATGATGATGCTGTCTAATGGGAATGGCGCACAAAAGGGGAACCTGAAGGTCAAGGGGATACAGGAGACCCTGGGGGCTGAGATGTGCATTGTTGGTCTGGAGGACAATGGGAGTGTCGCAGATGCTCCTTCTCTACAGGAGTCTTGACCAGCAGAGGATAGGAGTGTGGATTGGAAGTCAGAGCAAATAGCTGTAGGGCAGTAGGTAGAAGGGAGCAAGCCATTCTGAATAGGACACCGAGGTGGATCTCCAAGTCCTACCGAAAGCTGAGTTGACACTAGTTTTAGTCGCATTCCATCAAGGGTCTGGTCACATGGCCACATCTTCAACAGAAAACATGGAGCCCATAATGGCAATGTGGAAAGGGTAACATTTTGGCAACTAGCCATCTGCCTGGAGGCCTGTTCCATGTTTTCACTGAAAGCTGTTACTTGGTGTCCTAATACTAGATAGAAAACTTGTCATTGGCTGCAGCAAATATTTTCTGGGGTTTCGATTAAAACATTCAGGAACTTTATGGGATTAATACAGCATTACTACAAAATCAGAACATAGTTCCTTAGAATCTCCAGGACTTAGAATCTTCAAGCCCTAAATAGATACAAAATACTAACCCAGTGTTCTTGCTAATTGGGCAAATGAGTTTTTACACAATAAAACACCCTAAAATGAAGATAACAAAAATTGCTGTTCTGGGATATCATATAATGCTGTGTTCAACTACAAAGTTGTAAAGGTTTATGGCAAAGATTGCAGGTGTACCCAAGTCTCTTTGAAAGCTATAGGCTGCCATACTTGGTTTTCAGCCTTAGTTTCTTAATTAGAATACTAAGATGTGTGCTAAATGGACCCAAAAGTAAAAAACCAGAATAACATTAGAAAAATTTTTATCAAAAGGAAATCCAATTAAGTCCAAGATGGTACAGTGAGGATCTTCAGGGTTACAACCTACCAGGACTTAGTCCTAAAATCCAGCAGTTAAACTGGAGGAAAGTCAGCTTTGGAATGAGTTCCGTTGCTGAGACCGTAACAGCATGTTTTAATGTCGATTTTTCATTCTTAACGTGTTTAATATTTTGGAGGCTTGTTTGACACAATAGCATCTTTTACCAGAGAAGCTGATTCTAGGACAGTGGTAGACAGTAATGGTTAGATGAATGTAGTGACTTCACTCAGATACAATAGCATGTCTCATGCATTTGGAAACACTAACAGTGGCTGAGCCCAACCTTGAGAATTGGTGCTTTGTGCTCCCCAGGAAACAATCTAGTTGGTGTCCCTCCCTCTGTGGCGACTGCCCCAGAGATCTGGCACTTCGGGATCTTTAACACAGGTAGCTTCCCATCCTCCCAAAGAGGACATAGCTAAAGTTGAGCCTGAGTGTCGCCACCCTGGACTGTGCTGCTGGCCGCCTACCCACAGCTGACAGCCGCCTCCCACTAGCTCCTCGCCTCTGAGCAGACTCCTTGCGGGAATGCTACACCAGTGCACCTCGGTCCTGGTGCCCTCGGCACTCACTGGAAATGCTCGCTGCAGTGACGAAGGCCTCACACGTTCCCGAGTTGTCTTGGCTGCAGTGACGTTTCCTCTGGATCGTTCTGCCCCTGTGCTTCAGCTGCTGCTCCCTGTAGCTTGATTCCCAATCACTTCTACAAGTAGGCCCGTCTCCTGCAAAACTGTCACTTTTATCCTAAGTGCACGAAGCACTGTTCCTAGAAAGGTTCTCCATCAGACTTGGACATTCCTGTTACTTCCCTAAGATTCAGGTCTAAATGGTGATAACACCCGTTTCCTTAAGCCCTGGCCTAACCATCTGTCAACTGCGAATGTGTAGCTATCTTTGATCATGAACCCAGTTTTCCTACTATATAAACTACCCAAACAACTTAGCCCCTGTGATTTTTAATTGACTTTTCCCCGATATTTGCCATTCCTTCAGAAAAACAAGTGAGACTTGAACTGTCTTCAGAATCCTATTAGTTTGGTTAAGAACTTAGTCTCCTGAACACTGGTTAGCTCCTCCCACGACTCCACAGGTCGTCCCATGTGGTTGCCCAGTACTTACCTCAAATCCCAGTACTCATCACCAATGCAACCTGAGCAAAACCGGAACAAACATCAATAAGGCTTTATCATGGTCTTCGTGACTGAAGATCAGATGTGGCATTGACTCCTTAATGTGATGCCTCTTACCTTTCACAGTAATTATGCCCTAGCAGGAAGTCTTCATCTCAGTTCAACTCCCAAAAAACATCTTGGTACTTGATTTCTAACCCTGTTCTCCAAAGCAGGTTTCCAAATTATAGTAATGGTTCTAGACATCTCTATCATAATACGATCAAAAACTAAGACGGGTTTCTGACTGCTGTCAGACTAAATGATATTGTTAGGTTGCACAGCATAATACCATTCTATTTTCAAGATGGATACACTGAACACCAATATTCATTCAGGACAGTCAAACTTGCATGTACCAGACATTGTGCTGGAGTCCAGGAACACCAGTGTGTTTCTGCCCCACTCAGCTTATCAAGGGAGGGTGACATGGCATCTGAGCTGGAAGTGATTGGAGCCTTGCTTGGTGAAGTAAGAAAAATGAGTAGTTGGCTGACCTAAGGTGCATGGCCTGGAATGGAGTTAGCATTCACTCATGTGAGGAGGGCTCAATGTAAAAGGAAAGCAGTTTTCAGTTCAAGTACAGGCTATTGATGGGGATGAGGGGGCTCACCTCCATTCTGTGCCAATCACTGTCAGCCGAGTGGGCGGCGCTGATTGCTTCTGAAGGTGAAGAAAGGCTTCCCATGTTCACAGGTGGTCAAGCTGGATCTTAGTGCATGCAGGAGTGCATGGAGCCTAGGAAAGGCTTGGGGCAGCACCAAGGGGCCGGGGCGGGGTGCTTGAAGACAGATGTCATGCTGATAAATGATACCACACCAGGGGAAGTCACAGGTAATGGTGGAAGTCAGTTTGGACTCTGATGTTTGATCTCTGGGTGACATAATAAAAATGACAATTCTTGTTAGCATTGAAACAACAGCTTGGATCAGTCCTCTGCTTTTATTTTTCTCAAGTTGCATTTTAATACATGTTATCAAACAACAGTAAACAAATTTTCAGAAGCTGTACACACTGTTCACTGAAAACATTTGTTGAGGCAAATAGAAATTGTTACAATCATAACTTTTCTAATTTTGCACAAAATTATAAGCAGATTAAATTCTTAAACACGTTTATATGCACTTTCAACGAACAGTGTATATATATTTTTATCAACCATCTTTACTATACCCATTCCCCTTTCCTGCCCCTGCCTCCCGCATGTCGCGTCCAGTGTTTCTCTATTTCTCTTATGTTTCCCATTCCCACCTCCCTTATTCATCAGCATCCACTAATCAGACCCTTCGGCATTTGGTGTTTTGGGATTGGCTTACTTCACTTAGCATAAAGCTTTCCAATTCCATCCATTTGCCGGCAAATGCCATAATTTTATTGCTGAATAATATTCCATTGTGTATATGTACCAGTTTATCTATTGAAGGACATCTGGGTTGCTTCCAGTTTCGCAATTGTGAATTGTGCTGCTATAAACACTGAAGTGGCTGCGTTACTGTAGTGTGCTGTTTTTAAGTCTTTAGGGTATAGGCCAAGGAGTGGGATAGCTGGGTCAAATGGTGGTTCCATTCCAAGTTTTTTAAGCAGTCTCCATACTGCTTTCCAGATTGGTTGCACCAATTTGCAATCCCACCAGCAATGTTTAAGTACCTTTTTCTCCACATCCTTGTCAGCACTTATTGCTGGTATTTTGGAGGGCTGCCACTCTGACTGGGGTGAGATGAAGTCTGAGGGTAGTTTTGATTCGCATTTCTCTAATGGCTAGAGATGCTGAACATTTCTTGTTTGTTGATTGTATATCATCTGCGAAGTTTCTATTCAGCTCCTTAGCCCATTTATTGATTGGATTATTTTTTTGGTGGTAAGTTTTTTGAGCTCTTCATGTATCCTGGAGATCAGTGCTCTATCTGATGTGCGTGTGGCAAAAATTTGCTCCCAGAATGTAGGCTCTGTTCACCTCATTGATAGTTTCTCTTGCTGAGAAGCTTTTTAGTTTAAGTCCATCCTACTTATTCTTTTATTTCTTGTGCTATAGGTGTCTTGTTAAGGAATTTGGGGCCTAATCCCACGTGAAGATTTGGACCTACTTTCTCCTCAATTAGACGCAAGGTCTCTGGTCTAATTCCTAGGTCTTTGATCCACTTTGAGTTGTTTTGTGCATGGTGAGAGATAGTTTCATTTTACTGCATATGGATTTCCAGTTTTCCCAGCACCATTTGTTGAAAAGGCTCTTTCTCCAATGTATGTTTTTGGCACCTTTGTCTAGTATGAGATAGCTGTATTTATGTGCATTACTGTGTCCTCTATTCTGTACCATTGGTCTACATGTCTATTTTGGTGCCAGTACCATGCTGTTTTTGTTACTATTGCTTTGTAGTAAAGTTTAAGGTCTGGTATGGTGATGCCTCCTGCTTCACTCTTCTTGCTCAGGATAGCTTTGGCTATTCTTGGTCTCTTATTTTTCCAAATTTCATGATTGCTTTTTCTATTTCTATAAGAAAGTCCTTTGGGATTTTAATTGGGATTGCATTGAGTCTGTATAGTGCTTTGGGTAGTATGGCCATTTTAATATTGATTCTGCCTATCCAGGAGCAGGGTAGGTCTTCTCATCTTCTAAGATGTTCTTCAACTTTAGTGTCTTGTAATTTTCATTGTAGAGGTCTTTCACATCTCTTGTTAGATTGATTCCCAAGTATTTTTTTTTTTTTTGGAGGCTATTGTGAATGGAGTGGTTTTTCAGAGGATTCATTGCTGATGTATAGAAATGCATTTGATTTATGTATATTGATTTTATATCCTGCAATTTTACTGAACTCATTTATCAGTTCTAGAAGTTCTCTGGAACTTTTTGGATCCTCTAAGTATAGAATCATGTCATCTGCAAATGATAGTTTGAGTTCTTCTTTCCCTATTTGTATCCCTTTAATTTCCTTTGTCTGATTGCTCTGGCAAGAGTTTCAAGGACTATATTGAATAAGAGTGAGAGGGCATCCCTGTCTTGTTCCAGTTTTTAGAGGGAATGCTTCCAATTTTTCCCCATTTAGGATATTGGCCTTGGGCTTAGAACAAATTGCTTTAACAATGTTGAGGAATATTCCTACTATCCCTAGTTTCTCTAGTGTTTTGAACATGAAGGGGTGTATTTCGTTAAATGCTTTCTCTGCATCAATTGATAGAATCATGTGATTGTCTACTGATGTGATGGATTACATGTATTGATTTCTGTATGTTGAACCAACCTTGCATCCCTGGAATGAACCCTGCTTGATCGTGGTGCACTATTTTTTTAATATGCTCTTGTATGCGTTTTGCCAAAATTTTATTAAGAATTCTTGCATCTATATTCATCAGGGATATTGGCCTGAAGTTTTCCTTTTTTGATGTGTCTGTATGGTTTTGGGATCAAGGTGATACTAGCCTCATAGAATGAGTTTGGAAGGGTTTCTTCCCTTTGTTTCATGGAATAATTTGAGTACTGGAGTTAGTTCTTTGTAGGGCTTGTAGAACTCGGCTGAGAATCCATCTGGTCCAGGGCTTTTCTTGGTTGGAAGGCCCTTGATGGCCTCTATTTCCTTGCATGTAATTGATCTGTTTGTCATGTATGTCCTCCTGGTTCAGTTTGGGTAGGTCATATGTGTCTAGGAATTTGTCAGTGTCTTCAGGGTTTTCTAACTTACTGGAATATAAGTTTTCAAAATAGTTTGATTATCCTCTGTATTTCAGCAAGGTCTATGATACTTTTTCATCACAAATTTTGGTAATTTGGGTTTTCTTTTAGGGTGGCTAAGGGTTTGTAAATCTTTATTTTTTCAAAGAACCAGCTTTTTGTCTTATCTATTTTTTGAATTGTGTTTCAATTTCACTGATTTCAGCTGATTCTAATTATTTCCTGTATTCTACTTTTGGTGTTGCTTTGTTCTTTTTCTAGGGCTTTGAGTTGTGTCAAGTCATTGATTTGTCGACTGGTACATCTTTGAATATGTGCGCTTAATGCAATGAACTTTCCTCTTAGCACTGCCTTCATAGTGTCCCAGAGATTTTGGTATGTTTTATTGGAGTTCTCATTTACCTCCAAGAATTTTCTCTTCCCTGATGTCTTCTGTTACCCATGCATTATTCAATAGCAAATTGAGTTTCTAGGTGTTGTAGTGGCTGCTTTTTTTTTAAACTGTCATTAATTTCTAGTTTCAGTCTAGAACGGTCAAATAGAATGCAGGGTAGTATCTCTACTTTTTTGTATTTGCTACGACTGACTTTATGGCATAGCATATGATCTATATTGGAGGATCCATGAGCTGCTGAGAAAAACGTATATTTCCTTGATGGATGGAATATTCTATATATATCCGTTAAGTCTAGACCATTGATCTATTAAGCCTTGTAGATTCTTTAGTTTTTGTTTGGAAGATCTGTCCAGTGGTGAGAGTTGTGTTAAAGTCGCCCACTACTATTGTGTTGGGATCTATTTGGTTCTTGAATTTGAGAAGGGTTTCTTTGACGAACATGGCTGCCCCATTGTTTGGTGCATAGATATTTAAGATTGTTATGTCTTGTTGATGTAGATTCCCTTGAGCAGTATGAAATGACCTTTATCCCTTTTCACTAACTTTGGTTTGAAGTCTACTTTATCTGAAATGAGGATGGATAACTCCTGCTTGTTTATGTAGTCCATGTGAGTGATAAATTTTTTTTCCATCCTTTCACCTTCAATCTGTGAGTATCTCTGAGATGAGTCTCTTGGAGGCAGCATATTGTTGGGTCTTTTTTTTTTTTTAATCCAATCTGCCAATCTGTCTTTTAATTGCTGAGTTTAGGCCATTGACATTCAATGTTGTTATGGAGACATGGTTTGTATTTCCAGACATTTTGGTTTATTCTTAGTTTCTAACTTGGCTGGGTTTCTCCTTTGATTGGCCTTTAGTGTAGCTCTTCCCTCTGCAAGTTTTTATTTCCTCCTCATGGAATATTTTGCCAAGTATGTTCTGCAGTGCCGGTTTTCTTGCTGTGAATTCTCTTAATTTTTGTTTATCTTGGAAGGTTATTTCATCATCAAATCTAAAACTCAATTTTGCTGGATATGATTGTTTGGCATCCACTGTGTTTTAGCACTTGGTATATGCTTTGCCATGATCTTCTTGCTCTCAGGGTCTGGGTTGAGAAGTCTGTAGTGATCCTAATTGGCTTCCCCCTATATGTAATCTGATTCCTTTCTCTTGTGGCTTTTAAGATTCTCTCCTTGTTCTGAATGTTAGGCACTTTCATTATGATGTGCCTTGGTGTAGGTCTGTTGTGATTTTGAACATTTGGTGTCCTGTAAGCCTCTTGAATTTGATTATCCAATTCAT
>PVHX01036310.1:0-10892 GCA_004024805.1 Geosciurus inauris
TAAGTGGATGCTGATCCATAATGTGGGAAAGGACATGGGAACAATGGTGGATCTCCGTTCACAGGGGTGTAAGGGGGGAGGGAGCATGGGGACAGCAAGGGTGATGGAATATGATGGTCATAATAACCCTAACTATGTATGACTGCATATATGATGTGATTCTATACAACTTACAACTAGAGAATTGATATGTTATCCTCTATCTATGTACAATGAGTCAATTTACACTGTCAACATGTAAGCCTAAATAAAACAAGAATAAAAATTAAAAAAATAAAAATAAAATAAAAAGACCTAATAGGGGAAAAAAAAAAATCTCAGTGGGTGAACTTCTCAGACTTGGCTTTGTTGGCTATAAAATGAGACCATATGTAGTCACTGTGTGCAAATCATGTGTATGTTAGAAATACATAGAGAAAAAGAAGAGCTCTCAGTACATGAGATAGTACATTAGGAAATCAAGAAATACGGTTTTCCATTCTCTTTCACTCATTTTGTAGATTCAGCTCAAGTTTCCTAAAACTGTAAGAATTCTGAGCCTCTAGCCTCAGTTTCTCCCCTGGTCTACCGTATACCCCTCACCCTTCCCACCTGCTGCATATTCTGCTCTATTTCTCTCCCTTTGCCTGTTTTTTGGGGGGACTTCACTACAGTTGTTAGTGTAATTGTGCCCCCTGGTGGTCAGTTCAGAGATGATACACAGTGGAGAACAGGAAGAGATTATTGGAGAGCCCCGTTTATGGGTCATTTTCAAGGGATTTAAGAGGGGAGACATTAGCCTCAAGTTCAGATAAAAGCCTAGAATACAGAAATTATGGTCTCTCTATCCAGTTGTTCTTGAAATCTTCATCCCGTTCTATGATCTCACTGTTTGGTCTCCATTCAGGCCTTGGTATCTATCTTATTTGGCTTATTGCCTCCTCTTGTCTGAAAAAATCAGCCTCTAATTGATTTCCCCTCCAAAACACATTCTATTGCTTTAGATAGTCACTTATCTAAAGTTCTGGTTTTCTCGGGTTACTATCCAGCTCAAAAACAGTCAATAGCTTCCTGTTATGTGAATAAAGTCTCGGCTTCTCAGCCTGGCATTCCAGACACTTCAAAATCCTGGGCTCAACCTGCCTTTCCAGTTTCAGTTCTCATCTACTCTTGCCCTACATCCTTCATCTTTACATACTTACATTCAAAGCATCCTGTCCATCCCATGTGCCTCTACTTGATCAAAGCTGTGCCAACCTTCAGCCTGTTCTTTCTACATGAAAAGCCCTTCTCCCACTCTTCCCTGACAGCTGAACCCTGTGCTACCCAACGCCAGCTCACAGGCTCAGACTGCGATGAACTTTCTCCTGCCTGCCCCCTGGAGCATGGACCACAGTTTACATTTCCATCTGACACTATGGTGTCTCAATTACTTTAACAGTGGTGTGTGCATAGGAGGTCATTAATATGTGCTGAATGGGTAAATGAGTATAAAGGCCCAAGCTGGAGTTTACGTTTTCTGGAGCATAGTCAGGCTGGTCCGAGAAAGGAGAGGTCACATATTGGGACAGAACCTCTGAAATTGGAACTGCTTTGGGGAATCTGGGATGCATAATTACCCAAACTAGAAGCAGAATCTCCAATGAAATTCTGTGAACCTTAGCTTCCTTGGGGGAATTACTTCTGAATCTCCTACTTTATATCAAGAGGATGAAGGTGAAGATATTAGGATAATGGCTTATGTACTCGGTATGCCAGTATGAAAGGTAAAGGGCAAAAGTCGATATTATTAGAATATTAATTAACAAGTGTCTGGGACATTGTATTCCTTACACTAATTCTTTTCCAAAATTCAGTTGGGTTTTATATTTCTTTGATTTGTACCTTGAGTTAGGTATATATTACAAGTATGTGAGATGAGTACATCAGAGGTGATGATGTAATCCCTCCACAAATTTTGAGACAAAGGACTCAGTAATATCTAATGAACACAACATAGGAAGACTCAGTGACATGAATTCATCTTTTTCATGAGTCACTCTGTTCCATCTCTCAATGATCTTTTTTTATTGGTTCTTTTTAGTTATACATGACAGTAGAATCCATTTTGACATAATTATACAAGCATGGAATATGTCTTGTTTTAATTTGGTCCTAGTACCTCTCCTTCCCCTCTCCTCTCCTACCCGCTGCTCCTTTCTCTTTATCTCAATGATCTTTTGACTCATTTTTCTTATCTAAGATTTGGACATAATATCTGATATTCAATATTAGCAATAAGTTAAGTATTCAGTGAACACCAATTAAATCAGACCTCAAAGTTGAACATTTTTCAGAAAAACGCCAGTTTTTTAAGAAGGTAAATCTGAAGTTACATTTTCAGAATCTGTCTTTCTATTTCACAGAACTGCACCCCAAGACTAGCATTACAGGGCATATGTTTTTCTTCTTGGTCATTGGGGAGGATTTTTACCTGGCTCAGAAAGCAAAACTTCTCACATTCTTTGATTAGCTATCTCATCTCTGCACATTAGATTCCCTTTTTGTTTAAGATAGAGCAGCAGGTGTCTACATTTGGAATATCTACTGTCAAGCTGGGCTGCATTATACCAGGTCCCATCCTCAACAAGAGATCCAAACTATAGAGATTGGTGGCAGTCTTGTGGTGGGTAAGCCACTGAGCCTGTCTCTCTCCCCATTTCTGCATGGAGGAATAGGTTTTCTTATGGTCATGTCCTACAAAACAAACTAATGAACCCCCACCCCCCTCCTCAAAAAAAAGAAAAAAGAAAAAAGAAAAGAAAAGGAAAAGAAAACCTCTGAAACCAAAGAGGATCCAACCATATTTCTGATTGTACCTTGTGGTTTAATAAGCAAGACGTGAACTGTAGCTTCTACTTTGGTAACAAAATTATTCTTGAAATAACTATCTACTTTTATTTCCATGTGGCCAAAATAGAACAATTCCACAGAAAAAAATTCAAGGAATCATAGAATTGGAAGGAGCAAGGAGATAATTCAGTCCCACTTCACACACAAGAGGGTCTTCTTCCTGACCCAATCAACCAGTCTCTGCTTGAATACTTTCAGTAACAAAGACCTCTCAAACTCACAAAGCCACCATGAATTCTAAGACACTTTGGCCTCATGTTGAGTTAAAATCTGTCTTTGGGTAACTTCCACTTATTGGTTCCAGTTCTGTATTCCCAAATTCAGTGTAAATCTAACACCTTTGCTATGATTTTAACTTCCTCTCCAAAACGCATGTTGAAATTTAGTTGCCATCGTGATAATATTAAGAGGTGGGCCTTTTAAGATGTGATTATGTCAGAGAGTACCATCGCCCTCATGGATGGATTAAAGCTGTTCTCACGGGAGTGGACTCCTGATATAAGGCTGAATTCATCCTCATTTTTTCCCTCTGTTTTGCCTGAGTGCTTCCTCATCCTGTGATGCTCTCAGCCTTTATATGACACAGCAAAAAGGCCCTTGCCACATGCCATGATTTCTTGGACTTCCTATCCTCCAGAACTTTAAGAAATAAATTCCTGTTCTTTAGAAGTTAAAAAACAAAAAAGTATGACATACCTTTAAACACTGAGTTCCATGGTTTAGAGTAATGTGTACTACATGTCTAAGTGTAGTTTTTAGGCTAATTGGAATCTAGAGGATTTGGGGTGGATTTCCACATTCTTTGATTTCTGAATCATCCTAGATCAATCTTGGATATTAGATACTTTGAATACCAGTTAACTGGGGGTTCTCCTTGACTGTGCAGGACATCTTTTATTTGGTACTGATCTGTTAGAGACTTTGAAAGTCCCTTTTGGGCCAAGGCTTGGGGGTTCTTGAGGGTGCCAGATGAACTTGGCATTCTCAAGGAACATCATGAGGAGAACATGCTCCCTGAGATCCTCTTGGGGCAGATCTTTCACACTTATGTAAACATGTGGGAGTTATTTTAAGAGTTCCAGCCACTACCTAGAAGACATAATTTATATGATGTTCCTGGCAAACATAAGCCCTTCTATATGGCTGTGCAGTTTAGACTATCACCCTTGAGAATAATGCCAAAGCCCATATCCACAGTACTGTGTTTGTACCCTGGGAACGCTTCATATCTCAGGACATTGCTCTTGCAGCCAGTCTTAGGATATATGGTTGCTTTGTTTCATTTGAAATTCTCTTGCAAACCTAACCACCCACCAGCACCACTACCTATCCTAGAGTAATTGGGGATATCCATTCTTGGGGTATATGAGCTAAGTTCAACAGCTTGCAATGATTCTCCCTCACATTCAGGCGAAGTGTTGCCCACCAGGGCACTCTCTGATCTGAGCTAAGCAATTGCAGAGCTGTGGAAACACATTTAATAGATGAGGCTATGAGTGTTGGTGCTGATGTCCTCTGTTCTGAGAGCAAAGGCTGTCTTCCATAAAATGGACGCAGTTGTGGCCAAATATACATTCAGCAGTATGTTGCTCCTGTCCCTGCTCTGAGAAGATAAGGGCTAATGCCATTCCACCAGTTGCGTGAAGTGCAAGAGGTCAAGAAAACACGCGCAGCTTGGAGCAACAGGCTGGGAGATGCAGCGAGACTCATGCAATCCTGAGTCCCTGGGCACCAGCCACACAAATGGAATGTGCAACCAGCAAGGAAATTCTTTATCAAAAGGTAATTTCTATATGAAATTGAGCTTGTGAGACAGAGAGGTAGAAAGGAAAAAAAGGGAGGAAGGGAGAAGGGAAGAGAGAAAGACAACGAAGAAAATGAATGAGAATGAACAGTGGTAGGTGGAGATAAGGGAAAGCAGAGAAGGCAGGAAAAGAATAGAGATGAAGTTAATAACCCAGCAATTGTGGAAATATATCACAAATACAGTTGTGAAGGAGGGTTTAGGGCAGCAAACAGGAAGAAAGAAGAAATAAAGTAGGATGAATAGCAGGAAAAAACAAAGGAAACAAAAGCACTTCAAGGAATAGGTAGGAGACAAGATGTGCATGTGGAATTTAAATGAATTATTTGTCGCCCAAGTTTTTAAAGTTACAATGTGTTCTGCAGATGAGTCTAATTCCCAATTAAGATATGCTAATAAGCCTGACCATATACCATAGACTCATCATGCCTGATAAGCAGCTTATTTTCTTTTTGGGTTGGGGGGCAGTTATCTTGTCTTTCCACACCTCAGTTTCTCATTGGCATTCCTTCTCCTAAGACACATGATGACCACATATGGCTGTGATGATATTTGTCTTACTTAACATATTTTCATCTCAGCTGAATTGACTACTAATGGCTCATCTAAACTCTGTATTCCGCCATCTGCTTTCAGTTACCTTGATCAAAAGTAATATTCACACAAGTCTTTTTTTTTCATTAGTGGAGAAAATTGATTTCATTCTGATCTATTATCTGTGGGTAAATATAATTATAAGGTAGTAGCAATGACAGAAAGGGGGTGTTATGGTTTAGATGTAGTATCCCCCAAAAGCTCACGTGTAAGACAATGCAAGAAGGTTTGGAGAAATGATTGGGTTGTAGCCTTAGCCTAATCAGTGAATTAATCCTTGATGGGATTATCTGAGTGGTAACTGAAGGCAGGTGGGGTATGGCTGGAGGAAGTGGTTCATTGGTGGTGGCTTTGGGGTATATATTTGTATCTGGTGAGTGGAGACCTCTCTCTCTGCTCTCTGAGCATCATGTGAGCTGCTTCCCTCTACGGTACTCTTCTGCCCTCATGTTCTGCCTTATCTTGAGCCCTGAGGAATGGAGCCAACTGTCTGTGGATTGAGACCTCTGAAATCATGAGCTATTAAATAAACTTTCCTCCTTTAAAACTGTTCTGGTCGTGTCCTTTAGTCACATATGCAAGAAAAACTGACTAAACAGGGAGCTCATGGCACAGAGGCAACTTGCTTATCTGCAAGTAATAGATAATAAATCAGAACTGAATCACTGTCATTGAGTGAAGATCTGGATTGTCCTTCAGTGGATGTTAGAGTATCAGCAAAGGGCAGGAAGACTTCATGTACATAGTGCCCAGGTCCTGGATGTGGGAGCACAGTGAAAGACAACTGTGTGTGCATCGTCACATTTCACAGAAGCTGGATCCATCCATCCTTTTTCTTATGTAAAGTTCTTCAGTGAGAACCCCTGTCCCATAGCACTGCAGGATCTTTGGGGTCCTTCCCTGTGGCTTCTGGGCATCCCTAGGAATTGTTCATGTCCTATAATGGCACTGCCAAGTGCTTGCTCCAGGATTCTCCTAGATTTTCTCTGCTAGGTTCATCTTTACCTCTTCATGGTACACCAAGATTTCTGATCTATTCCATCCTAAAATGTCACTGCAGATCCTCCCTTTATCTTTCAAGCCAACAACACAGAGAGGTAGAGTCCTAGTGTTAAGATGATGAACTTTGCAGTCGAACTTCTTTGCCATGTTATTTTATTTATTGAAGTACTAGGCCTTTCCCATGCTAGGCTAGTACTCTACTACTACTGAGCTAAATCTTCAGCCCAAGATTTTTTTTTGTGTGTCTGTGGTGGTGCTGGGAATTAAACCCAGGGCTCCATGCATGCTAGTCAAGAGTTCTGCCATTGAGGTATATTCCCAGCTCCTTAGTCAAACTTCTTGAGTTCCAGTTCAGGCTGTGACTCTGACTAGTCATATGACTTTAAACATCTTACTTTATCTCTCTGTACTTCAGTATCTCCAAGTTAACATACAGAGCACTTAAGAGCGTGCCTAGTACATAGCAAGCCCTCAAAGAATGCTAGTTATTAGTTCTAGATTGTAATAGTTCAGAAACTTTACTGAAGGCTTAAGGTTAGAAGAAAATTACAGTTTTGGGGAGAAAACAACATGGAATCGAATATCTGGTCCTGTGGCTGGTGGAACCTACCAGTCACTCGCTGAAGCTTGTCTGTTGTCTTTCTCCTTAGCCATCAGTGTCCGCCATCTTGATGGACTCACTTTCCCATAGTCCACTCATCCCTCTCATCTCCCATTTCCCTCACATCTGGGACCACAACCTCTAATGTCTGAATTCCAAGGAAGCCAAAATTCGAATAGCCTTACAATCTCTGTCTCTAAAGCAGACAACCTTCTCACTGTTGCTGTTTAGAAGCCTGGGGTCTTTGTGGTCTTAATCTCTTCCACCAGGTTGGGTACTGAGTCCACAGGTCCCATTCACGTGTTTCCCCAGAAATGAATTCTGGCTTTCCTAGGATGGAGTGGGAGCCCTCCAGAGGCTCAAGGTTCATCCATTAGTATTGAAAATATTAAAACATATTCCTTGAGGCAAGTTTGTTCTGAGCTTTTGGGTATGTGTGGTGTTGTTGATGAGCAGTACCTTAAATAAAAATCTGAGGTACTTCAAAAAATGGTCTAAATATTGGACGTGTGGAGAGATGGCTAGGATTTGGTGGCAATAATGTCACACACTGGAAATGTTTGATAAAGGTGGAAATTGAAGGTGATGACTATATGTTAATTCCATGCTTCCCCTCACTACAAAATACACTGTCTTAATGTTTAATTACCCTGGCTTGTATTTCTACCACTCTATGGAAATCATTTTCTTGAAAACTGTTAATGTTCTCCAAGTTGCTCTTTCAGGTGTTTTTTAAATTTAATCTACATCCTCATTCTGAATTCTCTAGAATATTTGGCATTATTGAAATTTTACTCTTTATTGTATCTCCTGATCCCTCAGATCTCCTGATTTTTCTTGAGCATCTAGTTGCTCCTTCTTTAACCTTTCGTGGCCTTCTCTTCTCTCCCTTTCCTCTCCCCCCACAGTTATCATGGTCTCAGCCTCTGTGTTTGACACCCTGCCCTCTGTTTCCTACACTTTCTTATTAGTAACCTAGTCATTGCTATAGCTTCACATAAAACTTCTCTGCAAATGAATCCCAAATTCATATCTCTATCTTTGACATTTCTCTTGTCTATACTCACTTTTTCAACTGTCTTTGCACTGTTCTATTTAGATATCCAGCTGAAACCTTAATCTCAAAGTCCTTATCTTCATAATTGTTGGCATTTGTCAATGTGTCTATTTTTTTTCTTTTACTAATGGTACTACAGTTTTACACTGATTCAGATTTAAAATGTTCTACATTTCTTAAAGACCACGATCCACTGTGGGAAATACCTTTCACAGTATGACTTTGTATGAATACCTATGTGGGACATACATACATAATTGAAACAAAATTTCACAAAACAGTACTTACCCTTACTATGGGTGATATACTCTTTTATTCTAATCTATTTCATTCTCCATTTTAAAAAAATCCTGGTTGTGACACATTAAATTGATTCATGACCCACTAAGGATATCTGAGTTGCAGTTTCAAAAATATTGCTTTTAAATAATCATTGAGTCATCTTTCTCTTCTAACTTCCAAATCTAATGAGTCATTAAGTAATGGGTTTATTGTTAAATGCCTTTCATATTCAGCTTCTTTTTAAATTTTCTCTCAGATTCTTTCAAATATCCACTTTACTGGGAAGACATCTCACTGTCTTCTAAGCAACTCTGCTTATTTGGTTGTATCTCTGTGTCAATCAGTGTTCCATTACTATGAGAAAATACCTGAGATGAACAATTTAAACGTAGGAGAGATTTATTTTTGGTTCACAGTTTCAGAGGTTTCTATCCATGGCTCTCTTCTGTTTAGGTCTGTGGTGAGGCAGAACAACATGGTGGGGAGCGTGGAGGGGAACAGAGCATTGATCACCTGCAGCTGAAAAGCAGAGGGGGGCTCCCTTTTATAACAAAGCCTCTCCCTCAAACCCATGAAGCTATAAATCCATAGATAGATTAATCCATTCATTAGGTCAGAGCTCTCAAGATCCAATCACCTTCTAAAGGCTATACTGTTAAACACTACTGTATCAGTGACCAGCCCTTTAAGACATGAACTTTCAGATGATGTTTAAGATCTAAATCACAATACTCTCTTAAATTACTTGGCCACCTAAAATATCATATCCCATAACTCTGTTTTCTTAGCTTGCTTTTTCTTCTTAGATCATGTCACTTGACAATATACAATATGTTTATTTATATGCTTATTTATTTTCTTGTGGGGTCCAAGATGGCGATGGGTTGATATCCCTGGCACTTAGAATTGAATCATGCTTGGAACATAGGCCACCAGTAAAACATGGCTGAAAGGAAGAATGCATGAAGAAATTACTCCCAGCAGCAATCAAGAATAATACTTCTGCTGGCTATGGTGGTGCACACCTATAATTCCAGCAACTTGGTAGGCAAGGCAGGAGGATTGCAAGTTTGAGGCCAGCCTCAACAACTTAGCCAGGCCCAAAACAACTTAGTGAGATCCCATCTGAAAATAAAAAATAAAAAGGGTTGGGGATATGACTTAGTGCTTAAGTGCCTCTTGGTTTCAGTCCCTGGTACCAAACAAATGAACGACAACAACAAACCAAACCAAGAATAGTACTACTTCTGGGTGGAGAGAGAAGGTGTCTTCCCACAACCATTTTTTTTTTCCTTACCCATCTTGGATGTTGGGCCCATCTTCATGTTCAAGGGATTGACATGTATTTGATTTAATGTTTCAATTCATTTCTAGGCACTGAATCATTCATTGTGAATTGGTCCAATCAAGATCTGCTCTTACAGCAAGGAGTGGGGTCTATTCAACCTAAATACCTGGGCTGTTACACAGTAGGCATGTGTGGATTGATGGGAATGAATGTTGATCAGCAACTCCAGGCCCATTACAAGAATCCAGAGGGGTGGTCTATCAGAAATAATTACTTCACAACCAGCTTTGCACTCCAACTTGCACATGCTAAGAGACAACTATACAAAGTCTATGAAAGGACACAGACCTCCCTCAATCCCTGTCCCTCCCTCTTCCTTCCAACAAAATCCTTTGGTCTAAAATATACCACTTGTAATTCTGTAAAATGTGTAAAAAGGATACACTATCACACAGTTGCTTTCAATGGAATGAAAAAAAAATGAACAAACTGGTGGTTAAGATTTTGTACCAATGAACTGTGTGCCAAATAGAAATGCAGATGATGCAGAACACTATTATCTATAGTCAAAGATGCCCTGAGGGACAAAAGTGGAGGGGCTTTCAGAGACATCTAAGGCACTGCTGGGTATTTTTAATGTTCTAGTTCCACAGACTTGTCCCCAGAGGACGTGGTTTCTGTAATTTATAGGTACTCTCTAGCAGGCAAGGACCACTTCCTACAGAAACCCCTGAGCTAGAAAGGGACTGTGAGTTCAAATCCAGTCCACACTGAGCCATTAACTGTAATGTCTGTCCACTCACTCTTTAGTACCCACTGTATTTCATCTCCCCACGTGTGAAAGAGAGGGATGCTACCCTCAGTCCTGTTCTCAGACCCTGGGGATGGGTAGAGCCAAAGCTGTGACCAGTTTGGGGCTCCCTCAGGGCTCACAGAGCCTACATAGCCAGTGAAGTTTGGATAGCTCTCGTGGGGTAATGCTGCTCAATGACCTCAACTATGTTCTCCATGGTTTTCATAATCCTTAGCACACCTAGCCAGGGAAGGGCAAGTGCAGTAGGGGCCAGAGGCACTGGGGAGGCCCATCCATCCCTGGGGGAGGACTGAAGGATATGGAATTGGTTGGGGAATGACAGGCAGCCCCGTATGTTTCCTTTTCTGCCGTCTAGGCCATGTTGGGCAGCATGTGTCTCAGATCAAAAGCTACTGGTCCACCTTTCATAGCAACCCTCCTTTTTGTGCCAAAATCTCTCTTCCTTTTAAATTTTATTTTGTTTGTTTTTTTTTGATGGTCAGTCACTTTAATTAGGATGACCTCAGATAAAAGCACTATGTAAGATTTGGAAACAATAAAATGGCTCAGGGTGGTATTCATTAGTGAAATAACTAGAAG
>PVHX01036311.1:0-10888 GCA_004024805.1 Geosciurus inauris
AGGGTCTGGTTTTCTGTGTCTGCCTCCGACCTAACACTTCTTTTGCCTGATGTTGTTATTATAACCTCTGTACCCCCAAATAGAATGCTAACAGGACTCCTTCTTAGCTTTTCAGTTTCATGTTGCATTTGTAGTGGACAGCTTCCCTCCACATGTCCCTATCCTCTCAACATTCATTTTATAATTTTGATTAGACCAATGATGTTTACATTGTTCTGACTATGCAAATTTTATTCACAACTAGGCTTGTAGCTCTCATTACCTTGTTTCCTTAAATTGATTTTTAAACTCCCCTGCAGTTAATGAAAGTGTTCTTTTTTCATTTGCTTAGTTTTTATTGTACTCACTACTAGAACTGTCCCAAACTCTCCCCCAGGGTCTCTGCTGTGGTTTGAACGTGTGCCCCAAAGGTCATGAGTTACAAACTTGATCTTCATTGTGGTGGTGTTTGAAGATGGGGTGTTGGAGCAGGCCAAAAAATGGCTATAGTTAGACTCCCTCGCTGAGACTTCCAGTGGGCTATGTTGTTTATAGTGAGTAGACAGGGCTGGGAACCAACTATGTTATGGTTAGTCAAAGCCAAAACATAATGTGTTTCTACACATTAGATGTATAGACCCAAGCTCATAAACATTAACTGGTGAGCATGCACCCTCCCCCTGTTGGCAGTGTGCCTTCTTTAGAAGAGCCTGTGAAAATGGGCTAAGAGGGGCTAAAATGGAACTGACTTGGGGCTGAAGCTAAAATTGGGAGCTGATTAAGGATTGTGGCCACCACTAAATAAAGTATGCCTACTATCCTAACTGCATGTGGTATCTTCTTCCACTTACAGAACCCAAATCTGTTTCCTGGGTCAGAGGCCCCATACAACATGAGGCCTAATGGGAGGTGGGTGAGTCCCATGAGGGTCCTGCTCTCATAAATAGATCAATACTGTTATCTTGGGAGTAGATTGGCCCCTCCTGCCTTTCTTGCATTCTCTTGCCTTTAACCTTCCACCACCTGAGGAAACAGCAGGTGGGCCCTAGTCAGATGCCAGTGCCTTGACCTTGGACTTCCCAACCTTAAGAATGGTGAGAAAGGGCTGGGGCTGAGCAGTAGAGCGCTTGCCTTACATGCGTGAGGGGTTCGATCCTCAGCACCACATACAAAGCAATAAAATAAAGACATTGTGTCCATCCACAACTAAAAAAAAAATTTTTTTAAAAAGAATGGTGAGAAAATAAATTCTGTTCTTCATAATTTACTCAATATGTGGCGTTTTGTTAGAGCAGCCAAACAGAATAAAACAGTCTCCGTGAGTATATTCAAGCATATCCAGGATTCCACCAACTTGGTCTTTGTGAAGACACCTGTCCAAGAGCTCTCACTTGGACTGGATGCCTTTATAACTGGAGCGAGGCTGACTCCCTGGATCTCCTTCACCTTGTAGGGGAATACTTGGCCTCCCTCTCCTGTGCTACTTTCACTCTTAGCTACATCCCATGTGTCCCCTTTTTCTGGTTTCTCCATCATTTTTGTTTCTCACTTCATTTAGCCATATCCCATAGGAACATGGAACAGAAAATATTGAAACTCTAAACATCTGAAATGCCTTTAGGACACCCTAGCTCTTAGTCCAACTTTAACTTAGTACAGAATTCTGTGCTGAAAATGTTTTACTTGGAATGCACCTGGTATTGCTTCAATAAGTTCTAGCTTCCAAAGCTATTTTTCCTGCCTCTTGAAATGTTCAGGATTTCTTTTTTTCTACCTACTTTCTGAAATTTCATTGTAATGTATATTGGTAAGATCTGTTTTCATTTGCTTTGGGACAATTCAAATATATTTTTGGGATACTGCAAATGCTGAGAATTTTTCTTGAGATTTAAATCCATTCCTTACTCTCAAGTGTTCTGGGATTCATATTGTTCAGTTGGTAATCCTTTATTGATAGCCTTGTGATCTTATAATTCTTCTGTCTTTTTTACCATTACTTTTCCAACTGTACTACTTCTTCCCTGGTACTATTTTAATCATCCAAATCATCTGTAGAATTATTCATTTCTGTGATCACGTTTTAATTTCTAAGAATTTCTTTTTGTTTTCTTTCTGCATATAATTAAGCATTACTTGTTCACAAATACCATATCTTTTTACATGTTTTAGCAATTTTTGAGAGTAGTGGCAGTGAATCGAGTAAAGAAGATGAGGCCAGTTAGGACCTTTCCACTGTTTACTCAGAGCAGCAGTTCTCAAAGTGTGACCTGTGGAACCCCTGGAGGTGCTCAGACTGTTGCACAGGATACATATGATCCAAAAATAGTTTTATAATATCACTAAAACATTATTTACACTAAAGTAAAACTTGGCAAAGTGGAAGCTATGGTACTAAAGTACAATAGTAGTTATTTTATTAAATGCAGAAGAAAAAAATAAAAGCCAGTTCACTTAAACATGTCCTGATTGAAGTATTAAAAGTCATTAACTTTATTAAATCTCCATTCCAGGGTCCACATTATAAAGACATTTCTATCCAAAAAAAAAAAAAAGGGAAGTACCCATGAAGCACATCTGCTACATTCAAAAGTCGCATGTTTTTATCAACGAAAGCCATTTGGTGAGTTCTACTAGCCCCGTTTTTATGGAATACCATTCCTGCTTGAAATAAGGAATGACAGAGAAACTATATTTGGCCAACATTCTAAAAAATGACCTCAATCTGTCCCTTCAAGATAATCCACAGCGATACAATGTATGCTTTCAAATGATAAAATGTATGCTTTCAAAGGAAAACCACAATCTGGGAGAACCTGAATCCATCACTATCAACTTGACAGACTCCCAGGTACCTACACCACTTTCAGGGGCTAGAGCGCTGTCTGGGGTGCAGACGCAGAGTACTGCGGGTTCCCAGTCTCGCTGAAGTTTCACTTCCCTTTCTTCCAACCTAGGTCAGATCATTCTGCCTGGATTCTCGTGACGCTGCTCCAGTTCTCACTCCCATTGCGTGTTTTGCTCCTAGAAAAGCCAATCAGCGTCACCGCGGTCCACCCTCCAAGTCCCAGAATCTCCACACACCTGCGGGATGGGAGTGATGGCTCCCGGAACCCTGCTCCTGCTGCTTTCGGGGTCTCTGGCCCTGACTGAGACCTGGGTGGGTGAGTGCGGGATCAGGAGGAAAACCGCCTCTGCGCGGGAGAAGCGTAGCAAGGGAGGAGGAGCGAGGGGACCGTCCCTTGAACGTGCAGGACCCCGGGAAGCCGCGTCACCGCCGCCCCCGGCCCAGACCCTCCCTACCCTGGAGCGGCTTGTCCAGACCCTCCACTCCCGCCCCTAAGTCCTATCCTCCAGCGACCCACCGATCCCCTTAGCTTCTCTAGAGGCCGCTCCTCTCCTCCTGGTGTGGTCAACCTGGGACCTGAGTCAGGCGACCGCAGGAGGGTCGCGCGGGTCTCAGCCGCCCCTCCATGCCCCGCCGCCAGGCTCCCACTCCATGACTTATTTCGAACCGTCGTGTCCCGGCCCGGCCGCGGGGAGCCCCGACGCATCTCTGTGGGCTACGTGGATGACACGCAGTTCACGCGTTTCGACAGCGACGCCGAGAATCCCAGGGAGGAGCCGCGAGCATGGTGGATGGAGCAGGAGGGTCAGGAGTATTGGGACAGGAATACACGGAATTCCAAGAATTCCGCACAGAACCACCGTGTGAGCTTAAACAACATGCGAAGCTACTACAACCACAGCGAGGGCGGTGAGTGACCCCAGACCCGTGTGTCGCGACCCCTTTGTGTCTATCACGGACGGTCCCGAGTCGTCAAGAATTCCCTAGGCCGGGGTTCGTGGCAAGGCTGAGGGACCCGCGGAGACCCTCGAGAGTACAGCGCCCCGCGAGTACTCTGACGGGGTTTCGCTTTCAGTTAGGAGGAAAACCCGAGGGCTGAGCGGGGCGGGGACGCGGCTGACCTCCGGGTCGGGGACAGGCTCTCACACCTTCCAGAGGATGTATGGTTGCGACGTGGGAATAGAGGGACGCCTCCTCGGTGGGTTCCTTCAGTACGCCTACGATGGCGCGGATTACATCGCCCTGAACGAGGACCTGGGCTCCTGGACCTCAGCGGACGCCGCGGCTCAGATCACACAGCGCAAGTGGGAAGCCGGCGGTGACGTGGAGCGCTACAGGACCTACCTGAAGGGCACTTGTGTGGGGTGGCTCGCCAGACATCTGAAGAACCGGAACGAGACGCTGCAACGCATAGGTATGAGCGGCTGCAGAACACCTGCCTGATCTCCTGTAGGTCTCTCTGTGAGCTTCCCAAAGGAGGAGAGGAGATTGGCACCCCTGCTAGAACACCACCCTGCTCCTCCTCCAGAGGAAAGTGAGTGGGCCTGGATTCCCAAATGCTATACTAGAAAGGAACTGAAGGCTGCTTTTACTCAGGACAACTGGGGGATGCAGCTTCTCTCTCCCTGACTGGTGGAAAGGACAATAAATAAATGACCACAGGTTTCTTTGACAAGGCAGCAGCCTTGACACCACCAAGGGACTTCTATAAAATTTTTGTCTCAGCTCCAGCCTAGTGTCTTTGGAAGTCTGATTCCAGCTTTTCCATGTCTCTCAGCCTCTACTCAGACCAAAATCTGAACATCTGAAACCTCTTAAACTGGGTTATCTCAACCTGTCTACAACTTTCCAAGGAATAGGAGATTATGCCAGAAGCCTGAGCCTAGGCTGGTGTGTAGGTTTTATGCTCCCTCTTCCACTCCAATCTTGTTGTCCCTTGGCCAAATGCTCATGTGAGTGCTGCTTTAGTGGCCCAGGAGAGAGAATGCAAAAATGTCTAAATTTTGGTATTCTTCCTCTCAGACCTCCCGAAGACACGTGTGACTCACCACACTAGTCCTGAAGGGGATGTCACTTTGAGGTGTTGGGCCCTTGACTTCTACCCTAAGGAGATCACCCTGACCTGGCACTACGAAGGAGAGGACCAGACACAGGACATGGAGCTTGTGGAGACCAGGCCTGCGGGGGATGGAAACTTCCAGAAATGGGCAGCTGTGGTTGTGCTGCTGGAGAGGAGCAGAGATATGCGTGCCTTGTGCATCATGTGGGGCTGCCTGAGCCCCTCACTCTGAGATGGGGTAAGGAGGGGATGAGGGCATAGAGTCTGTTTTCAGGAAAGCAGGGGGAATTCTGGAGACCCTCAGCAAGGCAGGGACTGAGAGGTGGGGATCAGGTCCCCTCACCTGACTTCCCTTCCTTCCCAGAGCCACTCCCTCAGCCCACCGTCCCCATCATGGGAATTGTTGCTGGCGTGGTTCTCCTTGGAGCTGCTGTCACTGGAGCCGTGGTTGCTTTTGTCTTGTGGAAGAAGTAAAATGCAGGTAGGAAAAGTTCAGGGTCTGAATTTTTGTCCCACTTGTGGTTTGAAGCACCTGGTAGAAGTGCGTTGTTAATGGGAAATAATATCTACATATGTGCTTACCCAGCCTGGACCCTGTTTACTCTTTGTAAAGCACATAGAAAATTAAGGACAAATTTAGGTTCAGATTCCTGTAGTGAAAGGGACCTGACTTCCAGATTTTAGAGGCAAAAGGAGAATTTCCCTGCTGAGGACAGACCTCGAGGAGAACAACTGGCTCCATCCATACACATCTCCTTTCTTCTTGTCTCCTGATCCTTTCCTACATCTGCAGTCACAGGTCTGGAAGCTTCTCTGGAGTCCAGAACTAGGGGATACCCTCTAGGATCTGCCTCCAACCTGCTCTCTCAGAGGATGCTTTCTTTGCACAGATGTTAAAAAAAAAAAAAAAAAAAAAAAACACACCTATGCTCCAGCTGCCTGTAAGTATGAAGAATAGTGATCCCTGAGACTTTGGGGGTAGTATAAAGGGGAGGTATGGGCAGGCTGATCCATCCCATAATTCCTCCATTATCCACATCTCCTGTGGCCTCTGACAAGGTTCTGTTTTTGTTCTGCTCAGGTAATGACAGTGCCTAGGGCTCTGATGTGTCTCTTACCATTCAAAAACATGAGACTCTAGAGGGCCTGAAGAGGGAGAGGGTTGGGGGGATTGGGGAGATTCCTGGGTTAAGAAGATTCTGGATTTTTTTTTTTTTTGTGGTGCTGGGGATTGAACCCAGAGCCTTGTGCATGTTAGGCAAGCACTCTACCAACTGAGCTATATACCCAGCCCCAGGACTCTGGATTTGTTAACATTTTGAGTGTTTAATGGGTTGTTCAGAATGTTTCCACTTACAATGACTGATCTGAATGTGTCATAATACTTTCTTTTACAGTGTGAGACAGCTGTCTTCTGGGAGGCTGAGCAATACAGGATTTCTTCAGTTCTCTTCCCCCTTCCTACTGCAACTTCAAGAAGACCCAACTTCTCTTTGAGCAACTGGCATCTGTGTCTATGTGTCTGTGTTCCTATCAGTGTAATGTGAGGAGATAAGGAGAACAGCCCATCCCTGAGCACCAAGGTCCCTCCCCACATTGCCCTGTTTTCCTAATCAACTTTCTTGGGTAGCAGAGGTGGGGCTGGGACATCTCCATTCCTGATTCAGTTTTATGTTGCCCTGAGCTGTAGCTTCTTTCGTCCTGTTATGGTTTGGATGAAAGGTGTCCCCCAAAGGGTAACATGTGAAACAATGCAAGAAGGTTCAGAGAAATGATTGGGTTGTGAGAGTCTTAACCCAATCAGTGAATTAACCTCCTGATAGGGATTAACAGTGGTAACTGAAGTGGTGGGGTGTGGCTGGAGGAGGTGGGAATTGGGGCGTATCTGGGATATATATTTGTTTCTGGCAAGTGGAGACTCTCTTTCTCTGCTCTCTGATCATTATGTGAGCTGCTTCCCTCCACCGCACTCTTCTACCATGAGCCCTGAAGAATGGAGCCAGCCTTTTATGGACTAAGACATCTGAAACCATGAGCCCACAAATAAACTTTTGTGCTGGTCTGGTCCTTTAGTCATAGAAATAAAAAAGCTAACTAAAACACTTCCCTATTGAAAAACAGAATCTGGATATTGATCTATATTTCAAATTTGTGCCACAACATGTGGTTGCCAGATTAATTAAATGAATGGAATATTCCTAGAACTTCAGAGAAAAAATAAAACCTGAAACTTTCCAGAATCCACCTATTTGCTGTGCTAAGTCTGCTGCACGTGGGGACAGGAGAAGGATGAAAGGAGCTGAGGGTGGATAAGGTGGCACCCGGTCTGTGTCCAGTCCATCCTGGGCTTTGAGGTGGTTGCTCTTCAGCTGGATCATCTTTCCTGCTCCCTCCTCCTGTCCCTTCAGTTGAACCTCATCCAAGTAGGACCTGTGATGACAGGGACTCAAGCATCATCAGGGCTTGTCCTGTCTCCAGGACCATGGACAGGGAGAGCATCATGCAACTGGGTCAGCATAGGCTGAGACCTGAGTCTGACCTGCTCCCACCTTTTTTTGTTTCTCAGTGTCTATAGAGAATTATCCTTGTTCTCATTATTAAGCGTGAGTTCTGGTCTCATCTTCTCTGGGTGTCTCTCATCTTTGACAGCAGCACAAGTCCTTTTTGCTGTCATTGTCCCACAAAACCCAGGGCACTTTCCTAGATTGTATTTTCCATCATTTCTCCAGTCTTTTTTTTTTTAATTTTTTTTAAATATTTTTTTTAGTTGTAGATGGACGCAAATATCTTTATTTATTTCTATGTGGTGCTGAGGATCGAACCCAGTGCCCCATGCATGCGAGGCAAGCACTCTACCACTGAGCCATAATCCCAGCCCCTCTCCAATATTTTTAAAGGACCCAGATTATAGGAATGGCAGAGAGGAAGGATCTGATGATTTCTCATCTTAGATAAATTACTCTTAGGGTTCTATCTTCTGTACTCAGCAGTATCACTGTCCTTAACAATACTAATCCCAGAACTTGCTCCATTACAGATTCCTGAATCAATAGAACAGGGATTAAAAGATGTTTAATTGGAAACTATGACCCATTTGTCAAGGACCATCTTTTCTGAAGATCAAAATGTACTTAGCTATTGCGGAGTGCAGGAGAGCTGGTGTGGAAGGGAGGCAGGGCAGCACGGATGAGAAAGGCCCAATGACTCTCATCTGTGCTGCAGGTGTCACAGCAGCATTTGGTCTGAGACTTCATTCAGCTCTCATTTGTTGAGTACTGAGTAGACGACACACAGTTTGCATCTAGAATACATAAGGGAACTGAAAAAAATCCCAAGAGTGCCAACCTTGTGGAGTCTGTGTTCTATAGGAAAGAGGAAGAAGATACACTCTAAGCACAGTAAATAAGGACGGGGTTCATTATAAGGTGGTAAGTGCTGCCAAGTAGGTGTCAGAGTGGGTGTGTGGGTACAGGGAATATGGCTGTTTTACTAAGGTGCCCAGCATAGGACTTACTAGCAAGGTGACCTTTGAGGATAGATTTGAAGGAATGAAGAAATTTTTCATGAGGATGTTGGAAGAAGATACTTCTAGGGAGGAGGAAGCTCCAGTGCAAATGGAGCAGGATCCTGTGTTTTGTGTTCTGGGGAGAGCGAGGATCTGGGATGTCGTTAGCAGAGTCACTGCGAGGAGCTCAGAGGTACAGCCAGTCACTGAAGATCTGGAGGTTGATCGATAATCTTACATTGAGTGAGGCAGTTTTGAACAAAGACAGACATGGTATAACTTTTCAAAGGATCACTCTGACTGCTAAACTGAGACCAAAGTTGAGATGGGAGGACTAGCAAGGCAGCAGAGAAACTGTAGGGACTCAGTCAGTCCTTCGCTGGAGATATCATCACTTCACCTGGAGTATGAGCAGG
Source organism: Geosciurus inauris (assembly GCA_004024805.1). Classification (NCBI taxonomy): domain Eukaryota; kingdom Metazoa; phylum Chordata; class Mammalia; order Rodentia; family Sciuridae; genus Geosciurus; species Geosciurus inauris. Next base: position 8,805 of record PVHX01036311.1, read on the forward strand.
GGAAAGAGTGGAAGTGTTCGGTTGTTACACACATTTTGAAGATGGCCTTTACAGTGCTTCCTAATGAATTTTTCCACTCTTCCACCATGATTTTCTGCCTCATCTCTAGCCTGGAGGAATGGAGCCATCCTTATATGTACTAAGACCTCTGAAACCATGAGCCCTCAAATAAACTTTTCCTCCTCTACAGTCATTCTGGTAGAGTCCTTTCAGTCACAACAGCAAAAAAGCTAAGTAAAACACATGACAACCTTGAAAATGTCTGTAAAAGTAGGAAACTAACCATGACCTACCTGTTTTTCAAAGACAGCAAATTTAGTTATTAGAAAGTAAAATTATAATAATTGTTTTAAAATTCACCTCATTGTCTTTTACTTTGAGCTATAATGGACTAAGAAACTCTGGAAATTCATAAAAACATGAAAAGATAAAAGGGCATTCAGACATTGGACACATATGAACAGAGATTGCAATCTCTGAGAGAAAGGAAGGACTTCAGCTGTCCATCTTCCTTCCTGGATGCAGTTCCGTGGACACAGTGCAGGGAGGAGGAGCCCTACACAGCCCAGAAGTCTCAGGGATTTGAGAGGACAGTGATATGAATTTGGAGAGGCCACAACAACAGAGTATGCAAGATGAAGGCACATAGAGAAGGCTGCCAACAGTAACAGCACTGGAGGTCTAGAGGGCACCTCTCATGTCCTCAGTTCACCAGAAAACACACATAAGAACACCATCCAAGGACAGGATAAAATAATCCAAAAGCACTAGAGGGAACAATGGTACCTAGGGATACCTAGGGTCAGAAAAAATGTCTGTTTCCACTGTCCATGCTGTTAAGCCTAATAGTTCCCTGGACATTGGACAGAGTATTTGGAAGGGTCTGTAACCATAAATACCTCTAATGTCAATTTTGATCTTACAGATATTACTTTCATAAAATTGAATCAATAAATGTTCCATTATTATTCAATTTTGTAGCCCTCAACCCATTTGATTATATTTCTTCTAATGTTTAAACCATCAACTAGACTCATTCTATCTTTTGTTTTCCTAGTTCAGGATTAGACTTGTTCCTCTAGTCTCTCTTTTCCCTCTTGAATTACCTACTCCTGCCTTAAATCCTCCCTCAACCCACCTTTTATTTCTTTTTATCTTGATTTATGTTATTTTCTTTTCTCTTTTTGCCTTTGCCCAATTTTTCTGTCTCCTATTTTAAACTCTGATATAGTGTTACAGTAAATTTTACTATCTTTAATAACTAATTTCTCAACCTATTCCAGAATATCACTACAATTTTATACCCAGATTAGAGGAACTGCGGACAACATTTTCAACAACTTTTTCCCCTAAGGTTTATTATTACATGTCTTTGCTCTGAAGTGACTGCAGTTAATAGGGTTTAGTATCTTCTCTCAAGGTGTTGCTGATACTAGGAACAACAGAGGAAATAAGTTGAGTGGGAATATCAATACTTGATTAGTCACCCAGCCTGAGGCACTTAAGACAAAGAAGCTCACAAAATAGTCCCTTTCATAAAAGTAGAAGAGATAATGATCCCATAACTTGGGTAGACAAACAGTATGAAAAAGCAAGACAACAAACAAATCACCCAAAACACCAACACAACACTTCAACAATTGATCCCACTGACACCACAGCAGAGTACTGGAAAGTACTGGAAAAAGAATTTAGGAAGTCTATAGTTAAAAATGTTTAAAGAGCTAAAAGAACAAGTAAGAAATGAACTAAGAGAGAAAATATAGATAACAGAAGATCATTTCAATAAAGAGAGATTCTGAAAAAGAACCAAACAGAAATCCTCAAAATGAAAGACTGAATAATTCAAATTAAAAATTCAGTTGAAAACATCACCAATAGATTAGGCCACATAGAAGACAGATTCTCAGGCCTCAAAGAAAAAGTATATGATCCTTTTTTCCCTTTTTATTTTATTTTTCCATATTTTTGTTGGTGCATTATATATAATGTTGTACATAAAGTTGGACATAATGGTGGGATTCATTGTTACATATTCTTACATACACACAATATGATAATATAATTTGGCCAATATAATTCCC
>PVHX01036312.1:0-10894 GCA_004024805.1 Geosciurus inauris
TGATATTCTCCAACTCCATCCATTTACCTGCAAATGCCATAATTTTATTCTCTCTTATTGCTGAGTAATATTCCATTGTGTATATATACCACAGTTTTTTTATCCAGTCATCTATCGAAGGGCATCTAGGTTGGTTCCACAGTTTAGCTATTGTGAATTGAGCTGCTATAAACATTGAAGTGGCTGCAGCACTGTAGTATGCTGTTTTTAAGTCTTTTGGGTATAGACCTAGTCTTATGCAGTTTACCACTTAAAATATCTTGGACATCTTTTAATTGCATTAGATATGCTACAATTTTTCAGCACTGGTATAGTATTATGGTATTATATTACATACCTTACCACAATTTGTTAATCATTTTACTATTGGTGGGCATTTGGGGTTCTTTTTCTTATAGCAAATGATGTTATGATGGGCATACTTTTTAATAACAATATTGTTATATTTGTTGTCCTTTTATTTCCTTTGCATGATCTCACAGAAGTGGAAATGTTAGGTTAAAGGATATGAATACTTAAAAATGTGATAAATGGGGCTAAATTATCTTCCAATAACAGTACTTGAGACTTTTTCTGTTTTCTCATATGTTCACTAATGGTCAGTACTGTTAATTACCATTGATTTTCAATTTAGCGGAGACTGCTTGCTCATTCAGTTTTTCAGTTTATTTCATTTTAGTGTTATAATCAAGATCAAATATCAGTTGCCAATTGTAAGTCCATTTCAGTGCTTTTTTCCCCTGTATAAACAGAATATTTAGCTTTAGATGCCTTAGTAATAAATTATTATCAAGTGATTCAATTCAACAGTATTTTAAGTTAAAGATTTGAGGGAAAAACTGTACTTAATGATGGGTAGGCATCAGGAATATGGGCCTTTCTGAAAGAAAGGACAGCTTAAGCAAAGATAGGGGGACTGAAATGGCTTCAGAGAGGTTTGAAAAGTGATGATGCTAGGCAGTGAGTTTAATTGAAGAAAATAGAAGAGAGAGCTGGAAAAGTAGTTTGAACTAAGTGGTTCAAAGGGCTTCAAAGGTTGAGTCTAATGGTTTTTCTGGGAGAGAGCTAAAAGGGTCTTCAATCATAGAATGAGGGACATAATCAGATCTTTCTTTTACAAGTATCAGTATTGTGGCAGTTTTGATTGACTGGTGTAAGAAGCAAGTTAGGCAGCTGGTATGGCTTGGGGAAGAGAATGTGAAGACTTAAGAACATGAGAACAGAAAATGGAGAGCTTGGAGTCCAGAGATGCTGAAGAAGCTGAATCTGTGTGATTTGACGACTTTGGGGTTGAGGAAGAAAAAGAAAGCAAAATTCACTTAGATTTTTATCATGGGTGAGTCTCTTTGAGTTTCACTCAGAGATAAAATCTACTTGTGAAAGATTTAGGAAAATTCTTGGATTTGTTACCTTTTAAGGACTTGGCATATATTTTCTCTTATTTTTGGATTGCTGTTAGAATTTCTGCTGAATGTTCTGTGCCTTGTTTAGCTTTGCTTATTATGGTGCTAACAATCTCAAGAGAGTACACTTGTTTAGGGTAGTAATACTTCATACTTGTATACACTGTCAATAAAGAAATGTTCACAAGCCAGGCTCAGTGGCGCACGCCTGTAATCCAGCACTTTGGGAGGCTGAGACAGGAGAATCACGAGTTCAAAGCCAGCCTTGGCAGTAGCAAGGCGTAAGCAACTCAGTGTGACCTTGTCTCTAAAACACAAAATAGGGCTGGGGATGTGGCTCAGTGGTTGAGTACCCCTGAGTTCAATCCCCAGTACCAAAAAGAAAAAATGTTCACAAATAGTGATTGAATAGTTATATACCTGTCTTACAGTGCCATTATGTTGTATAGATTATACAGCATGTAGAAGTATACATTTTCAAAGGCTAAGACAACTATGTATTAGAGTTTTACTATTTTTTCCCCTACATTCCATTGGATCATCTTGTATCTTTACTGTAGAGATACTGGTCTGATTTCCAGCTGACAATGTTCTGTCCCATTCTCCAGTAGAGGTCACCTTTGAGCATGTGGAAGAGAGAACAGGCTGTTAAGCTGTGAAAGGTAGTCTTCATTCGTGAGTTAGAAGAAGGATCTTATTTTTGAGTTTCTAAATTAATGCATTTTTGGAAGAGATGTTATAGAATAGCGTGTGGCATTGTGGAGAACTGAAAAATAGTAATAAGAATAGTGGATCAATCTAAAATGTGCTTTTGTTTTTGTTGTTTGATGTGTGCTTTGTGAGTGCTTTGTCTTTGAGTTTGAATGTTACTTGATTCTATAGTTTTAGAATCATCTTGGATCTTTTGAGAATTTGTAGACTATGTGAGCCACAGGAATGTTTCTAGCATGTAGCAACAATCCAAGTTTTTGTTCAAATTGGAGTAATTGAAAAGACACATACAACATATACAGAGAAGTTTTCATTGAAATTGTTCCTAAAAGTAGTACATTAAGCCCAAGAATTTTAGTGGTGAGTTGGAATTATCTATTTTCATTTTCTGTTATATTTATAATTAAGAGAAGGGGCAAAGGGACATGCCTCCTTTAAGTAAGATCCCATTGTAAGTAATTAGAAATCAAGAACTAAATTTGTTGCAGCTATATAGTCTAAAAAAGAGAAAGTGGTTTTTTAAAAAAATTCATATGTTGTATGATTCAGAGCATAAGTAACCTAGGAACAAATTCTCTGATAGATTAAGAAATAGAACACTTTTTCTATTGCTTTCTGTATAAAACATTTCCTATGAACAAAGATGCTTATTTAATAGGGACCTATGATTATAATCATATATAAGTTTATAGTAATTAAGGTTTTAGTCCCTTGATAGAAGCTTAAAGTGTTGTGCAACAGGTGTAAACAGTCCTGAATTAGTCTTGTGTAATATGGTGAAGAGGTAGAGGAAAATGGTGAAAATTACATTTGAATGTTTATATAAAGCTGAGCACATTGACTTATGCCTATAGTCCCAGCTATTTGGGAAGCTAAGGCAGGAGGATCACTTGAACCCAGGAATTTAAGGCCAGCCTGAGCAACATAGAGAGATCTCATCATGGATGATGTGGATTAATTATCCCAACTAGATTTTGTGTGTGTGTGTGTGTGTGTGTGTGTATGTGCGCACGCGTGTGCGCTAGGGATTGAAAACCCAGGGCCTCATACATACTAAGCAGGTATTCTATCACTGAGATCCATACCCAATTCCCAAACTGCATAGTTTTGAAAATGAAAATTGGTTTAAAATTGTTGCATTACAACCAAGGGAACAATCAAGTAAACCGAGTGAAATGGGTATTAGAATCAGGAGCTGCTGACCAGAGGCCTATATAAGCTAAGAGTTGAAGCTCTAAAGCTCGCATGGACTTAAAGGGTACCATAAATCTAGTAAAGTATATTTAGATAGAAATCAGATAATCTGAGGTATTGGTTTTTAGGGCTGGATTTAGAAGTTGAAAAGCGGGAGACCAGAGGCAAAGAAGCCTAGTATCTAAGGGAAGGGAAAGATAAAACACCTGGGAAGTTGGAAAACAGGCAGAAATGAAATTTATTAATCATTTATTAGGGATAAACCAAAGGTTTGGAAACCAGGAGGTCAAAGCAGAGATGGAGATGGACTACTGGTTTTAGGTAGAGAAGGCAGGTAAGGTCAAATAGAGCAAGATAAAAACAAAAGTAATTCTAGGGCAGTGATGGTGCCATCACATTCTTCTTTATGTTAAAATTGGTAGCAGCCCTAGATTCACAGATAACTAATAGAAGGAGTGAGCTAGGGAGTGAAGAATGCCATGGCTGAATTGTTACCATTAGTACCAGGAGAGCTGGAAGTATAGGTATTTTCTTGCAAAAAGGACTGTGATGCTTGTAGGATGATAATTTGGTCATTCAGTTATTTAATGAAGACATTTGTATAATATTATATGTATTGTTTCATGCAGCTTTCCAAAAGGTTTGGGATACCTGACCATTATGGCATCAAGAAACCTCTGGTATATGAGAAGTAACTTTCTCTTTGGTTCAAGATGTTGGATGAGCTGCTGTTCTGCAGAAATCCTCAAATCAGTTTCATTTAGGCTTTTTGGTGTGAAATGTAATAACAGAGACAGCGAGCCTTTGAAGAATGAGGACCTATTGAACAACTTAGTTACTATGGGAGTTGATATTGACATGGCAAAGAAACGACAGCCTGGAGTTTTTAATAGGATGGTTACTAATGAGCAGGACCTGAAGATGTTCCTTCAGTCCAAAGGAGCTAGTGAAGAAGTGATAGCTAGCATCATATCAAGATATCCACGAGCTATAACACGCACTCCTGAAAGTCTTTCAAAACGGTGGGATCTGTGGAGAAGGATTATGACATCAGACTTTGAAATTGTAAATATTTTGGAACGTTCTCCTGAATCCTTTTTTCGGTCCAATAACAATATAAATTTGGAGAATAATATAAAATTTCTCTATTCAGTTGGATTGTCCCGTAAATGCCTTTGTCGATTATTAGCCAATGCCCCTCGTACCTTTTCTAATAGTCTTGATTTGAATAAACAGATGATTGAAGTTTTGCAGGAAGTCAGTTTGTCCTTGGGTCACAATGATCCCACAGATTTTGTCAGGAAGATAATCTCTAAAAACCCTTTTATCTTAATTCAGAGCACTAAGCGGGTGAAAGCTAACATTGAATTTTTACAGTCAACTTTCAACTTGAACAAGGAGAAACTCCTGCATCTTATATGTGGTCCAGCAGCTGGAATTCTAGACCTTTCCACTGAATGTGCTAAAAGAAACTATGCAAATATCAAAGAGAAGCTGTTTTCTCTTGGATGTACTGAAGAAGAGGTACAGAAATTTGTCTTAAGCTATCCGGATATGATCTTCTTGGCAGATAAAAAGTTTAATGAGAAAATAGACTGCCTAATAGAAGAAAAAATTAGTATTTCACAAATAATTGAAAATCCTCGGGTTCTGGATTCAAGCATAAGTACTTTAAAAAATCGAATCAAAGAATTGGTACATGCTGGGTATAACTTGAGTGTATCTAACATCATTCTTCTGTCTTGGAGTCAAAAAAGATATAAAGCTAAATTGAAAAAATTAAATGGCTAGAACAGTGCCTGAGGAGTTTAAAAAGAAGTCTTATAATGTAGTTACGTAATTTAATTTTGAATATGGGCCTTTCAGAAAGGAGGGTTTTGATTTCTTTAAAACATTTTTTTTTTAGTTGTAGATGGACATAATACCTTTATTTTATTTATTTATTTTTATGTGGCACTGAGGATTGAACCCAGTGCCTCGTGTGTGCTAGCAAGCGCTCTGCCCCTGAGCTACAACCCAGCCCAAGGGTTTTGATTTCTATAAACACATGTATAATAATCCTTTGGATATTTTGTCTTAAAGATTCATAAGAACTCAATGTTGGCATGCTTAAATATAGTCTTCCTAATTACTACTGTAGTTTGAATTTATGTAGTTTGAATTAATGGCTACTGTATAGTAGTGGTAGTTCCTGAGTGCTACGTAGAACAAATGTAAAAAATAACCTTTGTGGTTTCTGTTTGGATTAAAAGAGTCAATAGATTTGGGCTGGACATACAGCTTAGTGGTAGAGTGCTTACCTAGAATGTGCAACGTCATGCCCAACACTGATCCCCAGGACAGAAAAAAAAAATTGACATTCATTGAGATAGTTCCCTTCCCTTATGGTTTTGAATGGCAAGCTATTTCTTCTGTTATTCCAATGTATCAAATTATGATTCATCAGTAAAAGTCTGACAAAATAGAACGGAGGGATTTTTCAGTCCCAAATTCCATGTTCTCTGTTCAAACCATTAGTGTGCCTCCCAACCTAGGATTTACTATGATTGTGCCCTGACAAGGGCAACTATCATAGAAGAAGAATGACCACCTAAAAGTATCAGAGACTTAGTTCCCAGAAACCATGAGTATGTTATGTTATAGTGCAGTGGGTTTTGTAGATGTGATTAAGTTACAATATGATTAAGTTAAGGGTCTTGAGATGGGGAAGTTATGTTGGGCTTAGTGGAATCACAGGATCCCAAAAGTGGAAAAGAGAAGCAAAAGAAGTCAAAGTGATGGAATGATGAAACACGACCACATTTGCTAGCTTTGAAGAAGGAAGAAGCCATGAGGCAAGGAATGCAGGTGGCCTATAAAAAATGGAAAAAGCGGGGGGCTGGGGTGTGGCTCAGTAGTAAAGTGCTTGCCTAGCATGGGTGAGGCACTGGGTTCGATTCTCAGCACCACATATAAATAAATAAAATAAAGGTCCATTGACAACTGAAAAATAGTTTTTAAAAAAATGGAAAAGGCAAGGAAACCGGTTCTGCCATTGGACCCCCAGAAAGAAGTGCAGTGCTGCTGGCACCCTGATGTTAACCCAGTGAGCACAGTATTGAACTTCTAACATACAGAACCATCAGAATAAATTTGTATTGTTTTAAACCAATGAATTTGTGATAACATTACAGCAGAAAATGGACTAATAATTCATTAGTTTTATTAAAGGAAGACGTTACAAAATGTGGTCTTTTATCATTTCTCTATTTCTTCCTCTTATAAGGGTAAATTATATTAAAATTTACTTTTTTGGAATTACTAATGTTAGTATTTATGAAGTCTGTGTGGATAAAAAGCTAAGTGTAAATAATATGTTCTAAATAAAGGAATAGTTTTGCCTAATGAATGTACTTTAAAAAATGGTCATTTATGCATGTTTATATTTTGCTGACATTTCATCTAATATAAATAAACAATTTCTGGAGGCATTCACTTAAAAATGACAAATTAGATCTTGTCTGTGTGTTGAACATATTCTAGCTCTGATAGAAACTGACAGAAGGAACAAGTTTTATGACTTTAATTACTTTAGGTTATTTTCCAAAGTAATTTGTTTTCTAAATGTGGGCTTTGAATTGAGTCACATAACCTTTTAAACTGTATTTGCTATCATTTATGCCTAAAAAAAAAAAAAAAAAAACCACCATGAATTTGTACCCTTGGTAAGAAACAAAGTGCCTGCTTTCCCAAAGCCATTTTGTGTATTCTTGTAATTATGTCCAGTAAGCTATTTGATGGCAAACTTGGCATAAATTTAGAAAGCATGATATTTGTAGAGACATTTCAGAGTGATGTATCTTTAACTTTGTTAAATAATTCGTTAAATAATTTAAATTCACTAAACTTATTTTCTCATAAAATTAAAAATCAACCTTGCAGAGTTGGTAAAAATCAAATTATATTGGGTCTGTAAGGTTTCTTGTACATAGTAGCTGTTTAGTCAAGGATAGGTATGAGAAAAGTTGCAGTATTTTTTTTAAAAACAGCTTTATTGATACGTGATTCATACACCATACAATTTATTCATTTAAATCATACAATTCAAGGTTTTAAAAATACCTATTCATTTAAATTATACAATTTTTAAGGTAGCATATGTGACCATCACTACAATCTAATTTTAAAATTTGTGTCCTCTAAAAGAAACCTGTACCCATGGGCAGCCAATTCTGTTGTCCCTGTTCCACTCTCATAGCACTAAGCAAAACCTAAATCTTGTTGTCTTTATAAATTCGCTTTTCTGGACATTTCATATGAATGGAATCATACGTATGTAGTTTTGTGACCACTTTCACGGGCATAATCTGTTTAAGGTTCATTCATGTAGCTCATATCAGCCTTCCTTTTTTATTGCCAAATAGTATTCTATTGTGTGGATACAGTAGTATTACTGGGAATAAATTTTATTGTTATGACTTGAAACACCAAAGTATTAAATCCTTGTCTTCTGAATTGTATGGGAGAATTTCCCAAGGTATCTCTTGGGAATCTAACATATATGGGACTTGAGGGAGATGGGCAGAGAAGATAAAAGAATTTTGGCTTTGGCAGATCATGAGGATTATACCTGGGTTGGGATAAATTGTATAGCAATAATAGCTGCAAGTGCCCAAGGGTAATATAGGATGAACAGGAATATAATACAACACTTGATCATTTTTTAAGTAACCTATTTTTTGTCAGAAGTGAAAGGAAAATCAGAAGTAAAAAAAAACAAAACAAAAGTAAAAATGTTTTTAATGGGAAAATAAATCACATAAAAAAGAGAAAAACCTCCAGAGATAATATTTTGGTGACTCTTCCTGTTGTTTTTCTCTGCAGAACATAGCTATACCTAGATGTAATATGAGTAGGTATTATGTGGTGTATATATTTAAGTTGATATTGAGCTATGTTTTATAAGTTTTTCTTATCCTAATAGATCCTAAACATATTTCATATTTTTCAGTATTTAGTTAAAGGATCAAGTGAAGTATTCACCTGTTACCATGGTTTTTAATGGTTGCATGATGAAATTCTGTTGTTGGATAAACCACAATTTCTCTACTCAATCTCACCATTGTGCAAAGCAAATAAATTTTAGTAATATTTTAAACATCTCATCTGGATTATTTTAGCATTCCATAGGTTATACATACTATTTTTAAACCATTGGTATTCTTTATAAATTAAACGTTTGCTCTAGAAAATGTAAAGGTTAAGAGTATTGCATTGTACTGTTCTCTGCATGTCAGACTCACAAAACTATTTTTTATAAAAAATGGAAACCATGTGGGCATTCTGAATCCCTGGCATAAATTTAAGGACTTTCAAATATCTGCAGGAACTGGGATAATATTAAAGACTAAAGAGAAAAAAGGTGAGTTTATTTATAGTCAATTAAGCAAGAAAACAAAGTAGGGATGTATATGGTAAAAGGTTTATTGAGTTACTAAATTATTCATTTCTCAGCTTTCACCTAAAATGCTTGACTATTGGCTTCTTCCTTTAGAATGTAGTGACCCATGTTTCATACCCAGAAATATGATGTAATGGAGATCCAGGGGAGAATTTGTTGATAGTAGAACCTTAGCTACAAACTTTGATAATAGTCCATTGTTACACAATACAGGAAAAGCTTGTCACACGTAGGATAGCAGGACTGCATTATTACTAGATTTTGGGAGGAGATTATAGCAGAAGCGTAGTTACTCAGCATTGAGGGGATTAGGGATGTGCTGTGATTCACAGTCATGGTCTTCCAGAGATCATCTCTGGGGTACAAGGTCCTGGTTCTGATTAGCTACCATGTGACTTGGAATAGGTATTCTACACTGGCCAGCATGTCCTTGAAGCTCTTCACAGTCATGTCTCATTTATGCCCTGTTGCCTCAGGAACTATGTATAGGATTGAGCTGTAATAGGATCAGTTTTGAGGAGATGGGGAAGGCATTCCTCTTAACTATCATAACCAAGTAAATGTCGTAACTGGGTCATATCTGTCTTCTTGCTCATTTCCATGTTTCTGTTATCCCCCAAATGATGCTGTTGCCACTACTTTCTTCTGGTTTTCTCAAGAAAATGACATCTACTCTTTTGCTTTCATACTTTTCCCCCTCTTTTCAATTCACAGAGATTAGTTAAATAAAAGGAAGACACCAAAATGCATGTAGATTTTTTGGTTATGATTTAAACCGTATTCTTGGCAGAGTCTTTAAGCCTTTTGATTAATTTCTGAGTGGAATTTGGCACAGAGATAGACAACATATTGATGGAATCTCATTCTCTTAGTTTCATTATTAATCAGACCAGTATTTGGAATTTATTTTTCCTTACAGCAATATTGTGTAAAGATTAATGAATTTATGTACATGCATTGCTTTGTGTTAATTATAAAATATTTTTGTGGATGGTGCTGGGGATCAAACTTGAGGACCCATGCATGCTAAGCATACACTCCACCACTGATCTAAATCCCAAGCCCTGATTATGAAAAAAATTTAATATATTTTTAAAAATATTTTTTAAAGCATTCTTTTTTTTAACCTTTATTTATTTTTATGTGATGCTGAGGATCGAACCTCGTGCCTCACATGTGTTAGGCAGCACTCTATTACTAAGCCACAATCCCGGCCCAAACAGGATGTTTTGAGAATTTTTCCATGTCCATTTTGAATATCCAGTGCCACCTTCAGCAGCTATTAAGATACCTTCAATTTATGTCCACTGTGATTTTTTTCAAATTTCACAATGGAAATGAATTTATTCTCTAATAATACACAATCATCATAAAAGCCTTTGAACAATATAGAGAAATCTATCATGAGGTTGAGGAAATATCCTTTTATTCTTTATTCATAAAGAGGTTTGCTTACTTAAATCAGGGATGAATAGGTGGATGGTGATTTTTAAGAAAGTCCTTTAAAAATAATCTTTTAAAATCCTTTAATGAGTGATATCAGTGGATGTCTTCATATCATCCTTTATTTTACTGAAATGGAACCTATGCAATGTTTAATTTACTAATATTTTCCGTTGGATTTTTCATTACTCTTCATAAGGGAAATTGATGGTAACCTACTTACACATTTCCTCCTTTATGAAAGTTTGGGTGGGTAGGTTTTTTGTATTTTAAGGGTAAGGAGGTTGCTGTTTTGTCAGGTCTTTGGATCAGGGTTGTGCTAGCCTCAAACAGTGAATTTGGAAACTTACTGTTTTTTCCTTATGCCTTGTAACTGAAAACTAAATATTATCCTTTTCTTTAAAGTTTGGCAGAACTTGTTTATAAAATCATCTGAGCCTGGATTGTTGTTCAGATACATCATTGATAACGATATAAAGTTGTTGTAAAGGCTTATATGAAAGCTTTTTTTTTTTTTTTTTGGTACTGGGGATTGAACTCAGGGGCACTCGATCCCTGAGCCACATCCCCAGCCCTATTTGGGGTTTTATGTAGAGACAGGGTCTCACTGAGTTGCTTAGTGCCTCGCCATTGCTGAGGCTGGCTTTGAACTCGCGATTCTCCTGTCTCAGCCTCCCTAAGTGCTGGGATTACAAGCGTGAGC
>PVHX01036313.1:0-10893 GCA_004024805.1 Geosciurus inauris
GTTCTAAAAGTTTTCTGGTAGAATTTTTTGGATCCTCTAAATATAGAATCATGTCGTCCACAAATAATGATAGTTTGAGTTCTTCTTTTCCGATTCGTATCCCTTTAATTTCTTTCATCTGTCTAATTGCTCTGGCTAGTGTTTCAAGGACTATGTTGAATAGCAGTGGTGAGAGAGGGCATCCCTGTCTAGTTCCCATTTTCAGAGGAAATGATTCCAATTTTTCTCCATTTAGGATGTTGTTGGCCTTGGGTTTAGCATAGATAGCTTTTACAAAGTTGAGGTATGTTCCTTCTATCCCAAGTTTTTCTAGTGTTTTGAGCATAAAAGGGTGTTGTATTTTGTGAAATGCCTTCTCTGCATTGATTGATAAAATCATGATTCTTATCTTTAAGTCTACTGATATAATGTATTACATTAATTGATTTCTGTATGTTGAACCAACCTTGCATCTCTGGAATGAACCCCACTTGATCATGGTGCACTATTTTTTTGATATGTTTTTGTATGCAATTTGCCAGAATTTTATTGAGAATTTTTGCATCTATGTTCATCAGGGATATTGGTCTGAAGTTTTCTTTGATGTGTCTCTGTCTGGTTTTGGAATCAGGGTGATACTTGTCTCATAGAATGAGTTTGTAATGGTTCCCTCCTTTTCTATTTCATGAAATAGTTTGAGAAATATTGGTATTAATTCTTCTTTGAAAGTCTTGTAGAACTAAGCTGAGAATCCATCTGTACCTTGGCTTTTCTTGGTTGGAAGGCTCTTGATGGCATCTTCTATTTCCTTGCTTGAAATTGATCTGTTTAAGTTGTGTATGTCCTCTTGGTTCAGTTTGGGTAGGTCATATGCCTCTAGAAATTTGTCAGTGTCTTCAGGATTTTCTACCTTACTGGAGTATAAATTTTCATAATAGTTTCTAATTATCCTCTACATTTCAGTAGTATCTGTCGTGATATTTCCTTTTTCATCATGAATTTTAGTAATTTGGGTTTTCTCCCTCCTTCTTTCATTAGGGTGGCTAAGGGTTTGTCAATTTTTTTTTATTTTTTCAAAGAACCAGCTTTTTGTTTTGTCAATTTTTTGAATTGTTTCTTTTGTTTCAATTTCATTGATTTCAGCCCTGATTTTGATTATTTCCTGTCTTCTACTTCTTTGGGTGTTAATTTGTTCTTCCTTTTCTAAGGCTTTGAGATGAAGAGTCAATTCATTTATTTGTTGACTTTTGTTTCTTCTAATGAATGAGTTTAGTGCTATGAAATTTCCTCTTAGCACTGCCTTTGTAATCCCAAAGATTTTGATATGTTGTATCAGAGTTTTCATTTGCCTCTAAGAATTTTTTTATCTCTGCCTTGATGTCTTCTGTTATCCATGCATCATTCAATAGCATATTATTTAGTTTCAAGGTGACGGAGTAGTTACTGCTTTTTAATCTGTCATTGATTTGTAATTTTATTCCATTGTGGTCAGATAGGATGCAGGGTAGAATCTCTATTTTTTTGTATTTGCTAAGACTGGCTTTGTGACATAACATATGATCTATTTTGGAAAAGGATCGATGTGCAGCTGAGAAGAAAGTGTATTCACTTGTTGATGGATGGAACACTCTATATATGTCTGTTAAGTCTAAATTATTGATAGTTTCATTGAGATCTATGGTTTCTTTACTAAGTTTTTGTTTGGAAGATCTATCCAATGGTGAAAGAGCTGTGTTAAAGTCTCCAATTATTATTGTGTTGTGGTCTATCTGATTCTTGTATTTGAGAAGGTTTTGTTTGATATATGTAGAAGCTCCATTATTTGGGGCATAGATATTTATGATTGTTATGTCTTGTTGATGTATGATTCCCTTAAGAAGTATGAAATGACCTTCTTTATCTCTTTTCACCATCTTTGGTTTGAAATCCACTTTATTTGATATGAGGATGGAAACTCCTGCTTATTTGTGGGGTCCATGTGAGTGATATGGTTTTTCTCACCCTTTCACTTTCAGTCTATGGATGTCTCTGTGAGATGAGTCTCTTGAAGACAGCATATGGTTGGGTCTTTTTTTTTTTAATCCAGTCTTTCAGTATATGTCTTTTAATTGGTGCATTTAGGCCATTTACATTCAGGGTTCTTATTGAAATATGATTTGTAATTCCTGTCATTTTGGTTTCTTTTTGGTTTTTACCTTGAGTTGTATTCTTTTTTGAATGGTCTTTCCAAGTTTAGTTCCTCTCTTTGTAAATTTTCATTGTTGGTTGTCATTTCCTCCTCATGGAATATTTTGCCAAGAATGCTGTGTAGTGCAGGCTTTCTTGCTGTAAATTATTTTAACTTTTGTTTATCATGGAAGGTTTTTCTTTCATCATCAAATCTGAAGGTCAATTGTGCTGGATATAGGATTCTTTGTTGGCATCCATTGTCTTTCAGGGCTTGGAATATGTTATTCCATGATCTCCTGGCTTTTATGGTCTGGGTTGAAAAATCTGCTGAGATACGAATTGGTCTCCCCTTATATGTAATCTGGTTCCTCTCTCGTGTGGCCTTTAAAATTCTATCCTTATTCTATATGTTGGGCACTTCATTATAATGTGCCTTGGTGTAGATCTGTTGAAAATTTGTATGTTTGGTGTCCTGTAAGCGTCTTGTATTTGATTTTCCATTTCATTTTTCATATTTGGGAAATTTTCTGATATTATTTCATTGAAGAGATTGTGCATTCCTTTGGGTGAAATTCTGCGCCTTCTTCTACCCCAATAAATCTTAGATTTGTTCTTTTGATGCTGTCCCATATTTCTTGTATGTTCTGTTCATGATTTTTTACCATCTTCACTGTATGGTCAAATTTATTTTCAAGATTGTATATCTTGTCTTCATTATCTGAGGTTCTGTGTTCCAGGTGATCTAGTCTGCTGGTGATGCTTTCTATTGAGTTTTTTATTTGGTTTATTGTGTCCTTCATTTCAAGAATTTCTGATAGTTTTTTTTCACGATCTCTAGCTCTTTCTTAAAGTAATCTTTTGCTACTTGTAATTGGTCTCTTATCTCTTTGTTAGAATGATCAATGGTTGCCTTTATTTGCTCTCCTATTTCTTCGTTGGATTGATCAATTTTTGCTTGTAATTGTTCACTTATGTCATTCTTTAGTTGGCTGATCATTTTAATTATGTACATTCTGAATTCTTTCTCTGACATTTCATCAACTGTGCTGTCAATGAATTCTGTTACAGTGGTATCCAGGCTTTGTATCTTCCTTTGATTTTGTATCTTCCTTTCTTGAAATACCAATCTGAGGTATTGCAGCTTCTATCCTATAATCTTGTATTGACACTCCAGATTACCTGTGTCCCACCTTGGAGGTACTTCTGTTCTCCCAGTGTCCCCAGATGGGCACTACTGTCACTAACGTTGGTGGCGGAAGTAGTGGAGGTACCTCTAGAGGGCAGTGGGAGTGGCCTTAGCTGGGCTCCTGAGGCGGCCCCTGAGGGCTGTTTTGCCCCTCTCTTGCACTCCTGCTGGTGAACAGGAACTCTGGAGCGGAACTAGAGGTGGGCTGAGGTCTCACTCAGGCAGAGTCACAAGCTGGAGAGTCTGTGTTCGACCCTTACAGTGAGTGTGAGCTCCCCTGGGACTAGAGGCTAGCAGGCTCTGGTCTGCCTTAATCTGGGCACCCTGGCATTCCCTAAGGTAGGTTTTGGGCCTTCTGTCTCATCTGACCACAGGAACTCTGGAGTGGAACTGAGGCGGGCCCAGAGCACACTAGGGTGGGGCTTCTTCACGCCGGGGCCTCTGGAGGCCACTCTTACCCTGGGTGTGCCTTCCTCAGTGGCTGGTAGCAGTCAGACTCTAGTCAACCCAAATTCTTGCCCTGAATTTGGGCTCCCCAGTGGCTAGAGGTAGCAGTCCCTGGTCTCCCTTTAGCTGGACACCCGTGGAAGTTCCTGAGGGCGGATCAGGGCCCTCTGCGGCTCTTGCAGGTCCCCAGGAACTCTGGAGTGGAACTGAGGTGGGCCCAGGCCGCCCTTGGGCAGGGCTGCCTGGTGTCTCTGGAGTGACTCTTGCCCTGAATTTGGACTCCCCAGTGGCTAGAGGTAGCAGTCTCTGGTCTCCCTTTGGCTGGACAACCACGGAGGCTCCTGCAGGTGGAACAGGGCCCTCTGCAGCTCCTGCCGGTCTCCAGGAACTCTGGAGCAGAACTGGGGTGGGCCCAGGCTGCCCTTAGGCAGGGCTGCACCACGCTAGGGTCTCTGTGGGGACTCTTACCCTGAATTTGGGCTCCTCAGTGGCTCGAGGTAGCAGTCCCTGGTCTCCTTTTTGCTAGACACCCGTGGAGGTTCCTACGGGCAGGTCTGGGCCCTCTGCGGCTCCTGCCAGTGCACAGGAGTCTGGCTTGGAGTAGTTTTGATTGGTATTACTCTAATGGCTAGAGATGTTGAACATTTTTTCATATATTTGTTGATTGATTGTATATTTTCTGCGAAGTTTCTGTTCAGCTCCTTAGCCCATTTATTGATTGGGTTGTTTGTTTTTTTGGTGTTAAGTTTTTTCAGTTCTTTATATATCCTGGAGATCAGTGCTCTATTTGATATGCATGTAGCAAAAATTTGATCCCAGAATGTAGGCTCTCTGCTCACCCCATTGGTTGTTTCTTTTGCTGAGAAGAAGCTTTTTAGTTTGAATCCATCCCATTTATTGATTCTTACTTTTATTTATTGTACTTTAGGATTGTTGTTAAGGAAGTCGGGGCCTAATCCAACATGATGAGGATTTGGGCCTACATTTTCCTCAATTGTGCACAGGGTCACTGGTCTAATTCTTAGGTCCTTGGTCCACTGTGAGTTGAGCTTTGTGCATGGTGAGAGATAGAAGTTTAGTTTCATTTTGTTACATATGAATTTCCAGTTTTCCCAGAACCATTTGTTAAAGAGGCTATCTTTTGCCCAATATATGTTTTTGACACCCTTCTCTAGTATGAGATAACTGTATTTATGTGGATTTGTCTCTGTGTCTTCTATTCTGTACCATTAGTCTACATGTCTATTTTGGTGCCAGTACCATGCTATTTTTGATATTATAGCTTTGTAATATACTTTAAGGTCTGGTACTATGATGCCTCCTGCTTCACTCTTCTTGGTAAGATTGCTTTGGCTATTCTGGTTCTCTTATTTTTGCAAATGTATTCTGTGATTGCTCTATTTCTATAAGGAATGATGTTGGGATTTTAATTGCATTGAATTAGTTTAGCACATTGGGTAATATGGCCATTTTGACAATATTGATTCTGCCTATCCAAGAGCATGGGAGATCTTTCCATTATCTAAGGCCTTCTTCAATTTTTTTTTCTTTAGAGTTCTGTAGTTTTCATTGTAAATGTCTTTCACCTCTTCTGTGAAATTGATTCTGAAGATTTTGTTGGGTTTTTTTTTGAGGCTATTGTAAATGGTATAACTTTACTAGTTTCTCTTTCAAAGTATTCATCACTGGTGTATAGAAATGCATTTGATTTATAGATATTAATTTTATATCCAGCTACTTTGCTAAATTAATTAGTTTATTTATTTATTTATTTATTTATTTAGTACCAGGGATTGAACTCAGGGGTACTTGACCACTGAGACACATCCCTAGCCCTATTTTGTGTTTTACTTAGAAATAGGGTCTCACTGAGTTGTTTAGCATCTCACTGTTGCTGAGGCTAACTTCGAACTCATGATTCTCCTGACTCAGCCTCCCAAAGTGCTGCAATTACAGTCATTTATTAATTCTAGAAATTTTCTGGTGGAATTTTTTGGATCCTCTAAGTAAAAAATCATGTCGTCAGCAAATAATGATAGTTTAACTTCTTCTTTTCCTATTTGTATCCCTTTAGTTTCTTTTGTCTGTCTAAATGCTCTGGCTAGCATTTCAAGGACTATGTTGAATAAAAAGAGAGTGTCCCTGTCTTCTTGCCATTTTTAGAGGGAATGCTTCCAATTTTTCCCCATTTAGAATGATGTTGGCCTTTGGTTTTGCATAGATAGCTTTTACAATGTTGAGATATGTTCCTACTACACCTAGTTTTTCTAGTGCTTTGAACATGAAGAGGTGCTGTATTTTGTCAAATGCTTTCTCAGCATCTATAGAGATAATCATATGATTCTTGTCTTATGTCTATTGATGTGATGAATTATGTTTATTGATTTCTATATGTTGAATCAACCTTGTATACCTGGGATGAAACCCACTTTATCATGGTGCATTATCTTTTTAATGTTTTAGTATGCAATTTGCCAGAATTTTATTGAGAGTTTTTGCATCAATGTTCATCAAGGATATTGGTTTGAAGTTTTCTTTCTTTGATGTGTCTTTGGTTTTGGAATCAGGGTGATACTGGCCTCACAGAATGAGTGTGGAGGGGCTCCCTTTATTGCTATTTCATGGAATACTTTGAGGAGTATTGATATTAATTCTTCTTTGAAGTCTTGTAGAACTCGGCTGAGAATTCATCTGGTCCCAGGTTTTCTTGGTTGGTAAGTTTTTGATGGCTTCCATTTTCTTGCTTGTAATTGATCTGTTTAAGTTGTGTATGTCCTCCTGATTCAGTTTGGGCAGATTAAATGCCTCCAGAAATTTGTCAATGTCTTTGTTATTTTCTATTTACTGGAGTATAGATTTTCAAACTACTTTCTAATTTTCTATTATATTTCAATAGTGTCTGTGATATTTCCTTTTTCATCTTAAATTTTAGTAATTTGAGTTTTCTCTATCCTTTTCATTAGGGTGGCTAAGGGTTTATCAATTTTATTTATTTTTTCAAAGAAGCAGATTTTTGTTTTGTCAATTTTTGAATTGTTTCTTTTGTTTCAATTTTATTGATTTCAGCCCTGATTTTAATTATTTCCTGTCTTCTACTTCTTTGGAGGTTTAATTGTTCTTCCTTTTCTTTGAGATGTAATGTCAGGTCATTTATTTTTTGACTTTTTCTTCTTTTAATGAATGAGCTCAATGCAATAAACTTTCCTCTTAACACAACCTTCATAGTGTCCCAAAGATTTTGATGTGCTGTATCAGAGTTCTCACTTACTTCTAAGAATTTTAATCTCCTCCCTGATATGTTTTGTTATGCAAGCATCATTCAATATTATATTATTTAGTCTCCAGGTGATGGAGTAGCTTCTATTCTTTATTTTATCATTGATTTCTAATTTCATTCCATTATGGTCTGATAGAATACAGGGTAGTATCTCTATTTTTTGTATTTGCTAAGACTTGCTTTGTGCCATAATATATGGTCTATTTTAGAGAAAGATCCATGTGCTGCTGAGAACAATGTGTATTTACTTGTTGATGGATCAAATATTCTGTATATGTCTGTTAATTCTAAATTATTGATTTTTTGATTGAGTTCTATGGTTCTTTGTTTATTTTTTGTTTGGAAGCTCTATCCAGTGGAGAGAAAGGTGTGTTAAAGTCACCCGGTATTATTATGTTGTGGTCTATTTGATTCTCTAAATTGAGAGGGGTTTGTTTGATATATATGGGTGCTCCATTGTTCAGGGCATAGATATTTATGATTGCTGTCTTGTTGACATATAGTTCCCTTAAGCAGTATGAAATGACCTTCTTTTTAATTTTAAATACATTGTTTAATTTTAGATGAATGTAATACCTTTATTTATTTCATGTGGTGCTGTATATCGAACCCTGTGCCTCACATGTGCGAGGTAAGTGCTTCACCACTGAGCCACAACCCCAGCCCTGAAATGACCTTCTTTATCCCTTCTGACTATCATTAGTTTCAAGTCTGCTTTATCTGAAATGAGAATGGAAATGCCTGCTTGTTTATGTGGTCAATTTGAGTGGTATGTTTTTTCCCATCCTTTCTCCTTCAGTTTGTGGATGTCTTTTCCTAAAGATGAGTCTCTTGAAGGCAGCGTATTGTTGGATCTTCCTTTTTTAATCCAATCTGCCAGTTTATGTCTCCTGATTGATGAGTCTAGGCCATTAACATTCAGGGTTATTTTTGAAATATGGTTTATATTCTCAATCATTTGGTTTATTTTTGGTTTTTAACTTGACTTGGTTTCTCCTTTGATTGGCTTTTCCTTCAGTGTAGTTCCTCCCTTTGCTGATTTTCATTGTTGTTTTTCATTTCCTCCTCATGAAATATTTTTCCGAGAATGTTCTCTAGTACAGGCTTTCTCATTGTAAATGCTTTTAACTTTTTTTTATCATGGAAGGTTTTTATTTCATCATCAAATCTGAAGCTTTATTTTTGCTAGATATAAGATTCTTGTTTGGCACCCATTTTCTTTTAGAGCTTGGTATATGTTGTTCTAGGATCTCCTGGCTTTGAGGGTCTGGGTTGAGAGATCTGCTGAAATCTGAATCGGTTTCCCCCTGTATGTATTCTGAATCTTCTCTCTTGAAGCTTTTAAAATTCTATACTTATTGTTTATGCCAGGCATTTTCATTATAATGTGTCTTGGTGTGGATCTGTTATAGTTTTGCACATTTGGTGTCCTGTAACCCTCTTGTATTTGATTTTCCAATTCTTTCTTCATGTTTGGGATATTTTCTGATATTTCATTGAAGAGATTGTGCATTCCTTTGGTTTGTATCTCTGTGTCTATCTCTATCCCAGTAATTCTTAGATTTGGCCTTTTGATGTTATCCCATAAATCTTGGATGTTCTATTTATGGTTTTTTACCATCTTCATTGTGTGATCAACTTTATTTTCAAGATTGTATATTTTGTCTTCATTGTCTGAGGTTCAGTCTTCCAAGTGATATAGTCTGTTGGTGATGCTTTCTATTGATTTTTTTTTATTTTGTTTGTTGTTTCCTTCTTCAAGGATTTCTGTTTGTTTGTTTTTTAGAGTCTCTATCTCTTTCTTGAAGAAATTTTTGCTCCCTGTATTTGCTCTCTTATCTCTTTGTTGGAGTAATCAATTGTTGCCTGTATTTGCTCACTAATCTCTTTGCTGGATTAATCAATTGTTGCCTGCAATTGCTCTCTTATAATATTCTGTGCTTCACAGATCATTTTAATTATGTATGTTCTGAATGCCTTCTCTGACATTTCATCTACTGTTCTGTCAATGGATTCTATTATTGTAGCATCTTGGTTTGTTTGGGGCATTGTCTTCCCTTGTTTTTTCATGTTTTTCATGTGTATTCCCCTCTAGAAGTGCCAATCTGAGGTATTACATTTTCTACCCTATAATCTTCTAGTGTCCCTGCAAGTTACCAATACCTCACTTCTGGTACAACCGGGCTTGCAAGAACCTCAGGAATGATCTTCCTGGTCTTAGCCGCTGTCTCTAGATAGAAGTAGGCAGGGACATCTGCTGGTTGGTAGATTGGGGGCTACAGCATGCATGGTCTTTCTCTTCCTCCATGTGTCAGGCCAGGGCCAGTCTGCTCTGCCTCCTTCTTTGTCTCTAGTTTTAGAGTTCACTCTATTTCCTAATTGCCATGTCCTGAGTTGTTTCATTCTACCATACCCTTCAGCCATAATGTTCTACCTCACCTCAGGTTCAATGCTATGGATTTGGTTGATCATAAAAGAAAGCTTTGAAACCATGAGCCTCCAAATTAACTTTTCTTCCCCTAAATTGTTTTTTTCAGGTTTTCTGGTTACATTGATGAAATGCTAACTAAAACATCTACCTTCTCTACTCTTCATTATTAGATATGTCTGCAAACGTATGTTATTGTGAAGGGTCTTGCACACATGTGTACATGAGCCTTCAGGAACACATACAACTTATAGATCTCCTATTCTTACCTAGCCTAGATTTATTTCATTCCATAGTGTGATTGAGAAAAACAATACCCAGACCTGCCTCCATGTAGAGCTGTCTTTTATTAATCAAAACATTATAATTTATTTTTAGTGGTCATATTTATATCACATTTACTAAATTTCCTTCTTCCAGTCCTTCCAAAAATGCTCTCATTGGAGAAGCCATAAAATCACATTTTTAAACAGAATTTCTGACTTAGTTCTATAAAACCATATTTCAAAATATTGGTATTAAATTGACTTAATGTCATTTACACATACTAAATTTCTGCATGCTGCTTTATGTCCTGACTGCAAGAAGATCCAATTTTACTTAGGGAAATATTTCATCTCTGTAGATTTATATGTGGGCATAGGGCTGCCAGAAAAAAAAAATTATTGAACACATTGTTTCCTTTGGAGCCCTCAGTTTGAGAAACTAGAAACATACTTTTCCCTGTACTAGAATCTCTTTTTCCTGATACCTACCATTGTTTACCTCTTCTGCTTCCTTCAGTTAGATTCTCTTTTAACCTTCCATGTCCTACCTCTCACAGTGTTCTAATTTGTAAACTACATCAAGTAGATGGAGTGTAAATATTAAATTCAGGATGCCATGTTAGCCTGTCAAATTAACGAACTGAAAGGTTATTATAATTACAGATTTATCATTGCAACTAGATTAAAAGATTGAGGCAAAGCTAAACATGTGCATGCAACATTAAAACTGCCTATTTTGAAAGAATGTGTAGGCCACAAAGAATGTGTCAGTTTCGTGTCAAATTGAAATTGGCTTGGTGAAAATTAATGGTGAATTATTCAGAATAAATGTAATCATAAATATCTCTAAAATGCTTCCATAAAATTTAAGTAATTTCTTGGGCTGGGGTTGTAGCTCAGTGGTAGAATGCTTGCCTAGCATGTGTGAGGCTCTGGGTTTAATCATCAGCACCACATAAAAATAAATAAATAAAATAATGATATTGTGTCCATCTACAACTAAAAAAAATTTTTTAAAATTTAAGTTATTTCTCAATGATGGTACCTTCCATAAACTCTTGGGAGCTCTCAAAAATGTGACTTAGACCAACATAAAATAGATACTTCAATATCATATTTTATTTTTCTTTCTTTTTTTTTA
>PVHX01036314.1:0-10893 GCA_004024805.1 Geosciurus inauris
TGCTTATAATTTTGTGCAAATTTAGAAAAATTATGATTGTAATAATTTTTTTTTCTATTTGCCTCAACAAATATTTTCAGTGAATAGTGTGTACAGCTTCTGAAAATTTGTTTTTTTTCTGTTATGTTTGATAACATGTATTTAAATTCAACTTTTGAGAAAAATAAATTAAAAAATTAAAATTAAAAAAAAAAAAAAAAGAAAATTGAATAAAATAATGAGATAGTTAAAAAAAAAAAAAAAGAATGGAGAAAGACTTTGTTTCTTGGTGGAAAATGGCAAGGCACATTGCAAGAAGGTGTGACATAGGAAAGAGTTATTCATTGGGATGAATAAACTCCGGAAGGATAGATAAACTCCCATTGATAATGGTGTCATACTAAAGCTGTGATTCTCTATTGGATGGGGGAAGAGCGGAGAGACAAATTAGAATAGGAACGGGAGTGTCAGATACAAGTATATGTTTATCTTTGTTTAAATGTCCCTAGGTGTTCTAATATGCCCCATAGAGGATATGCCTATCTTTCGAGAGTCTGTCTCAAGTTATTCTTTGGAGAATGTGCCTGTAAATATACTGTGAAATCAATTATTAGGGTATTTTGTAGCATCAAATCATAGCCTGTTTTATGAAATCTATGTATGTTCACAGTTGCTATAATGTAAATTTAGTCCAAATATAATTCTAGTAAAAATAGACTTTATCCTACCTTTGAAACAGATGCCTTTTTGTGGAGGAGATAATAAATAGGAAAAGGAAGATTTTTCTTAGCAGTCAGTTTGGCCTATCAGCATTTTGACTTGCAAATCCAAGCTTATTAAACTACAATTCACATTTTATAATTATACACTTCAAATGAAGAAAGTAAATATGAACTTAGTAAACATTTTTCTTTTTATTGAGGCACAAATAACTTTCCAGAACTTATAATAGAAATTGGTTATGTGGAATTGCATTTCTGTTATGAACTGTGACAAGATTTGCGGGCTTATTGCTTCAATTTACTAAGCTACCAGTTGATTGTCTTGTGAGTGGATATTCAAAATGTGTTTTTAAATTGAGCTGTATGAAATTGAAAATTCTTTTAAAGGTTTTCGGCTTTGTCAGATTAGTATAATTATAAATAACCTAGTTTCTGCATGCTATCTTTCATTATAGGATGGCCCAAGACATTAGCAAATGAAATTTTAGCATGGGCAGCAATGTTAAATACTTTGTATATCTGAAACTAATTCTTAACATACTCTTGTTTGAAAATAAAAGAAGCCAGGAGAATAGTCACTGTGGTTATATACTTATTTAAGTCTTAGGGAAAGTTCAAGGAGGAAAGAAGAGAATTAAAAAAATAAGACATGATTAGGGTTTTCATTCCCTCCACTCTTTACCCCTACAGCTTCCTCTGTCATGTTTAGGATTGCAGAACTGCTCTGTTCTGAATTAACCTGACTTAAGCAAAGACAGTATCTTCTAAGAGTTTGCTGAGGAGTGGTTAAAGTGGTTTGCTAATCTCTGACATAATTTGCCAAGTGGTACTGGTTATAGCACAACTGATAAGAATTTCAGTCTGGAAGCTAGTAAGAACCTTATAAATGTTTTAAAATATTGTGTATATTTATCCTGATTGCTTCCTTTTGAATAAAATAACTTTTCTTGCTTAATGGAGTAATCTCTAGAGTATATTTTATATTTGTCATTTATAGGAAGAAGAAAATTAGATAACAAAATTCTAATCATAAATACTTCATACAACTCACTTTTAGTCAACTATAGTCCCTCATTCCCAAAACAAATTTAATTTTATAAAATGTGTTTGAACAGAAACCAAGCTCACGGAAAATGTACTTATCTGGATATGGTGTGGAGCTAGCAATTAAGAGTACAGAATACAAAGCATTGGATGATACCCAAATTAAAAGTAAGTTTGTTTGTTTTTAATTTCTGAATTTGAGTAGAAGGAAAACTTGGAGGCTTACATAATTTTTTTGTTTTTAAAAATAAATATTATCCTACACGTGTTACTTGAGGCTAGAGGTGGGACAAATGTGTTTTTCCTTAGTTTTGAATTTAATTTTAAGCTGAAAGAAAGCTATTTAATATTACTGGATTCTCAAAACATCTTTGAAAATAGGAAATTATATGTATTATATCCAGTAACTTCCCAATCATTTTTAGCACCACTTAACAAATGGTAGTTTATGTGAGGTACATTGAGGCAGCAGATTAAGCTGCTTATGGCTAGAGATGACTGGCCCAGGAGTTCTGTGAAATGGAATTTCATTTTATTGAATTCTAATTTTTTATTACTTGTTCCTTTCCCAGTCTGAAATATTTTTTTGTTTTGTTTTTGCTTCCAAAATGTAGCCATGACTAATACTAGAGAAGATGAAACTGAAGCAAATGAAGTGCAAGGATTTCTTTTTGGGAAACTAAAGTAAGCCTGAATTGGAGTGAAACTGGTATTGTTATAACTTTTTGTTTCTAAAGGAATTAATTCCATGTGCCGTGTTGGCACACGTTCTTTTTTTGTATATGCATTTCTTGTTGATATTATAAAAGTAATAAACACCTAATGTCAGAAAGCTAGGGAAAGCAAAAGAGCACAAAACTAAAAAATAATCACCCTAATTCTACAACTGAGAGATAACTTACTCTCAATGTTTTAGTGTCTTTCTAACCTCTCTGTGCATATGTTTATAGCTATAATTGAATGCATAAACAGCATATTGTTTTGCATAGTACAGTAGTACCATGTAACTGCTTTTTCACATCATGTGGAATATTCCATCATTTGGAAATATCCCACAAAATAGGACTTTAGATTCTTTCCCTACTATTTAATTGAATATTTTTTGTATCAATTTTTCTGCATCTCAGATTTTCTTTAGCACAAATTCTAGGGAAAAAATTGATAAATCAAGGTATGTATATTTCTTGAATTTTTGATACATCTAAATTTCCTTCATCAAATTGTACTAATACGTTTACTCCTGTATAGGAATGTGTCCATTTCTGAAAACTTTACTAACTACTAATACTGTTTTAAAAATCTTGGCCAATTTAATAAATAATATGATATTTTTCCTAAATTCTACATTTATTTCATTGGACTGAACCATTTTGTAATTTGAATTCAGGGACAGTCACCTATTGACAGTTTATTATTGCAAGAATTTAATTTTTTTCATGTAAGGTTACTGGTCTTTGAATTTATTCTTGTATAAATTGCTTATTCCTGAGCTTTGCTTATGTTTTTCTTGGTAGATTTACTGTTTTTGCTAATTTATAACAGCTCTTAATTTACTAAAGATTCTGAGTCTTTCACCATATGCTGAATTATTTATGTTGGAGTTTATTTTTATATTAATCTTAAAGATAGAAACTTATTCATTAGTTAGATACAACTTTCAATTGAGAGTTGAGATTCTATTACTAATACTGGTCTAGTATCCCTGGAATAACTAGAAAAATAGAAATTTAGAACTTTGGATAACCTGTATTAAGGTCACTGTTAAATGTGAATTTCTTTCCTTTTGCCCAGGAAAAAAAAGTCTCATAAACAGAGGCTCTGCATTTATAGAATTGTCTAAACCTTGAAAATTTGAAACAGTGAACATAAGCCAACAAATAAATTGCCAAAAATTTATTAACTTTGTAGCATTTTTTATTCCTATTCATTTTTACCATGTGATTCTGTCCCAGTATGCATTATAATTTTCTATACTTGAAAGTAGTAACTTGTTTTGCTTAATTTCATTCTAACACTGTTGCCATAATAGGCAAATAATTAGCTGT
Source organism: Geosciurus inauris (assembly GCA_004024805.1). Classification (NCBI taxonomy): domain Eukaryota; kingdom Metazoa; phylum Chordata; class Mammalia; order Rodentia; family Sciuridae; genus Geosciurus; species Geosciurus inauris. The sequence continues at coordinate 3,791 of PVHX01036314.1, forward strand.
ATAACAAATACTTGGTTAGAAAGTTTTTAAGTTTTGAAGAGAATAAATTAATGTAATTTGTAATTTACTAATAAAAGTGTTACAACAGTTAATGACACTATATAAATGTTAAAAATGAATATAACAAATGAAAATTAATATCAATTTATTATTAATGTAATTCCTTTAAATAATGCTAAAAAGAGCCAGGCACAATAGTGCATGCCTAGTCCCAGAGACTCAGGAGGCTGAGGCAGAAGGATCACAAGTTTAAGACCAGCCTCAGCAACTTGGTGAGACTTTGTCTCAAAATAAAAAGGACTGGGGATATATGTTAGCAGTAAAATGCCACTGTGTTCAATCCCCAGTACTATTACTACTACTACTAATAATAATAATAATAATGCCAAACATAAAATACTGCCTGAAATTTTCTTTTTTTTTTAATGATGCTGAGGATGAAACCCAGGACCTTGAACATGTTAGCACACTACCAGCTGAATCATGCTCCCAACCCCTGAATTTAATCTTCTAAAAAGATAAAACGAAAAGGTTTTTTTAAAAAATTGTAGAAATAATACTATTATGAAATTCAGTGATACTTTTATTATTTTTTTTATAAACTAAGCTGTGGGAAATACTTTAGTATATTGTGTTCTTTAAAGGAAGTTCTAATATTTCTAATTGTCATAAAATATCAGATAAAAGATTTTAGAAACTCTAAGTTTGACTTAGTGTACTCAGAAAAACACAATTGAAAAAATAAAAAATATCTCTACCAGAAAATTTCAAAGTTTATTGTATCTAAAATTTTACAGATATGATTTACAAAAATCATGAATAATATTGGATCTTTAGCTTGGGAGATTTATGTCCCACCAGAAAGAAATATTTCCCTAAATTTCTTGCCACAGATTGACATTGAAAACTTTTTAATGTCTGGTCTTAATTTTATATACTCCTATAAGTAACCTTTCAAAAATTAAAGCTGTGCCCTTTTTTTTCTGCCATGCTGACTAGAAGACAAGGAGTAGGATGGTGAGTCTTCTCTGAATACTAGCAAATGGGGATGGCTGTGATTTTATGTACAGTGTACCATTTTACAAGAAGGGAAAGTTGGATTCTTTTACACAGGCAAAAATAAAGGAATGTTTTATTGACACCTTTAATTCTTAGTTAATATTACAAATGTAAATAACAAAGGACACTAAGATGTGTTTTCCTGGCAAATATATATACATATACTCTCTTGCTCTATATACTTATAGACATTGTTGGGAACTGTGCTTATGTAGATAAATGAATTAAATATTTAAACCTTATTTGAAGCTTATTGGCCAAGCAGTATACAAGTGAACTTAAAAAGTTAATGTACCTTACAGATTTATCCTAATTCAATTGTTTTAGTATCTTGGAATGTATGATTCTTGCCTATTTTAAATACAGATTTTTGTAGGAATAAATTGTAGGCCTCCAAAAATCCCTTGGAATTCTGGTTTGTTTTTTTTTTAATATTTTTTAGATGTTGATGAATCTTTATTTTTTGTTCATTTATTTTTTTTTTAAATATTTATTTTTTAGTTGTAGGTGGACACAATATCTTTATTTTATTTTTATGTGGTGCTGAAGATCGAACCCAGTGCCTCCCGTGTGCTAGGCGAGCATGCTACCACTGCGCCATGACCCCAGCCCTGTTCATTTATTATTTATATGTGGTGCTAAAGATCGAACCCAGTGCCTCACGCATGCTAGGCAAACGCTCTACCACTGAGCTACAGCCCCAGCCCCTCTGGGTTGTTTTTAAAAGGAAAACTTAGTTCTTCCACAGTGACTCGATGGCTTATTTTTTTTAAATATTTATTTTTTTAGTTGTAGGTGGACAGAATATCTTTATTTTTATTTTTATGTGGTGCTGAGTATCGAACCCAGTGTCTCACGCGTGCTAGGCAAGCATGCTACCACTGCGCCATAACCCCAGCCCTCAATGGCTTATTTATAGCAAAGATCATTTGCTTTGAGGTGTATTATATGAATAAAACATATATTGCCTAAATTATGTAAAAATCTTAGTAAAAATTATGATTATGACTCAATACAAAACATAGTATGATAGCTCAGTATTATTCTGTAACATTAAATATTCATAGTGAACTTTAGGAAGAAGTTATTTTTTTACCCTGAAAGCTATCTTCATTAGCCTTGATTTATTTTCAGACCATGGTCCCATGTGGTAGTAAAGTTAGAAAATACTGAATGTACTATGTCCTTTTATCTTAAACTATAAAATTAATGCATTTCTGTGTACATCTGTACATTTTTCATTTCACTTTTTAAAATCTTCAGTTTACGTTGAAAATGTGTTTTGTAAATTGTCCTGAAAATGTCTTATAAATTAGCTGAAGTTGTTTTGATTTTTACTTTGAAAGAGGGTCTTTTTTTGTTTTGTTTTGTTTTTTAATGGACCTGGAGATCAAATCCAGGGCCTCATGTATACTAAGCAAGCACTCCATCCTGAGCCACATCTAGCTAAAGTTGTTTTTTTTAAGAATTATATTTAAATTTGAAGTAACACTGTTTTTTGTTTTTTTGTTTTTTGTTACCAGGGATTAAACCCAGGGGTGCTTTACCACTGAGTCACATCCTCAACTCTTTTTTATATTTTATTTAGAAACAGGGTCTCACCAAGTTGCCTAGGGCCTCACTAAGCTGCTGAGGCTGGCTTTGAACTCGCCATCCTCCTGCCTCAGGCTCTCCAGCCACTAGGATTATAGGCGTGTGCCACTGTGCCCAGCAAAGTGACACCATTCTTGCTTTCATGCGTGTTAGAGGAAATAAGATTATAGTTGAAATGATATGTATAGTAAGATGCTATTATTATTTGTCTGCATTATTATTTCTTTCTCTTTAAAATGCCTAGATAATGTTAGACAGAATTATCCTAATTTAATTTTTTATGAGAATCAGATGGAAATTTTCAGAAGTAGAACAAACTCTAATTTTTTTTTTAATTGTACCAGGGCTTGAACTCAGGGGTACTCGACCACTGAGCCACATCCCCATCCCTTTTTGTGTTTTATGTAGAGACAGGATCTCTCTGAGTTGCTTAGCACCTCGCCATTGCTGAGGCTGGCTTTGAACTTGCGATCCTCCTGTCTCAGCCTCCTAAAGTTCTGGGATTACAGGCTTGCGCTACCATGCCCGGCTCAAACTCTAATTCTTTTTTTTTTAATATTTTTTTAGTTGTTGGTGGACACAATGTCTTTATTTTATTGCTTTGTATGTGGTGCCAAGGATCAAACCCAGGTCCTCACGCATGCGAGGCAAGCGCTTTACTGCTGAGCTACAATCCCGGCCCTCAAACTCTAATTCTTTAAGAAGAATCTTTTTAGCCTGGTGGCTAAGATCAAGTGAAGATTGTATAAGAAGCATTTTTTACTTTCCTTAAAAAAATAGTTTTTATTTTAAATTATGAAAACAATACTTAAAAGTTTTAAAGTTGTTGAAACATAAAAAATTAATAATTCTGCCTTCATTTTGCATCCCCTGTAGGTACCATTAACAATTGAGAAAGTACATTCTTCCAGATTTTGTTTGATATAACAAAGGAGGCATATACATGTGTATATTTATGTGTCTATATATCCCTCATTTTAAATTCTATAGATATAGCTGTATCAGTTTATTATCTTAATGATTAATTATTAGTTTGTGTCTAATTATTTGGAAGACAGTTTCCAAATCATATTGGTTATATAATTTGTGGTAGATTATTAACATTAATTACTATTTGATTCAGAGAAATATATTCAGATCTTAAAGATAATCTGACGATATTCCAAAAATACCTGATTGAGAGCAACAAAGAAATGATGCCTTTGAAAGTCTGGGAACTACAAGGTATAGTATTTTAAGCTACCTTAACATAACACTTTGATAACCAATTACTGTTTTATTAAATAAGCTTTTATTAAATGATATAAATATGACAGTAATTACTATTAATGAATAATATAAATTATATTTTTTAGGAAAACATGTCTGATTAAAAGATTATCATGAGCTGGGTGTGGTGGTGCATGCCTGTAATCCCAGCACTTTGGGAGGCTGAGACAGGAGAATCGTGAGTTCAAAGCTAGCCTCAGCAACTGTGAGGCGCTAAGCAACTCAGTGAGACTCTGTCTCTACATAAAACACAAAATAGGGCTGGGGATGTGGCTCAGTGGTTGAGCACCCCTGAGTTCAATCCCTGGTACCCCCCAAAAAAAATCATGAAAGCCATAATTTTATGTTTGTAAGGTATAGTTATTTTATATTGTCTTATCATTTTCAAAGTATATACTGATTTATAGATTGGTTTCAAGTATTAAATCACATTTCAGAGAATCTGTTAACTTGCTTAAAAATCTTGACTAAGAAGTCAGGATAAATCGAACTCAACCTTAGTTTTCTTCTTTATTAAATTTTTACCTTGTTAGTCCTTTGCATGTTTGCTTTGATGAAACCATTAAATGAGAGAACAGAGATTTATAAACTTAGAATAGCTTCTGTATGGACAACCTATAAGCTGAGTTTTGTGACCAGAATTTAGTTGGGATTGAACTGTAAGTTCTTTTCAATTTACAATTTTCCTTATTATTGAAATTAATTTAGTAGGTCATGAGGACATGTCATTTTTCTACATGATCCTTAAATTTAATTACATCTTCATCAACCTTTTTAATAAAGCAGTTTTATTAAGATATAATTCACATATTGTACAGTTTGCCTGTTTAAACTGTGAACATTCATTGTCTTAGTATATTTTCAGTTCTGTAACTCATACCAGTCAGTTTTAGAACATTTTCATCACCCCAAAAAGCAAAACATTCTCATTAGCAGTCATTCCCCCCAACTCTCCAGCTCCCCAGCTGTGAACAACTACTAATCAGTTTTCTATTTTTTTTTCATTCACATATATATATATATATTTTTAATTTACTTATTTTATTTAAATGAATTTCAAGTCATAGTACATAAACAGAGCTCAGTTTTTCCATTTCTCTGGTTGCAAACCAGATAGAGTCACACCATTTGTGTCTTCATACATGCACCAGGGGTAGTAATGACCCTCTCGATCAACCATCATTACTATACCCATTCCCCTTTCCTTCCTCCCTCCTCCTCTCTGCCACATCCAGAGTTCCTGCATTTCTCCTATGTTTCCCGTTCCAACCCCCCTTATGTGTTCTCATCCACTAATCAGAGAGAACATTTGGCATTTGGTTTTTTGGGATTGGCCACTTCACTAAGTATAATGTTCTCCAATTCCATCCATTTGCCTGCAAATGCAATAGTTTTATTTTCTTTTATTGCTGAATAATATTCCATTGTGTATATGTACCACAGTTTCTTTATCCATTCATCTATTGAAGGGCATCTGGGTTGCTTCCATAGTTTTACAATTGTGAATTGTGCTGCTATAAACATTGAGGTGACTGCTTTATTGTAGTGTACTGTTTTTAAATCTTTAGGGTATAGGCCAAGGAGTGGGATAGCTGGATCAAATGGTGGTTCCATTCCAAGTTTTTTAAGAAATCTCCAAACTGCTTTCCAGATTGGTTGCACCAGTTTGCAGTCCCACCAGCAATGTTTGAGTGTACCTTTTTCACTGCATCCTTGCCAGCACTTATTGTTGCTAGTGTTTTGGATAGCTGCCATTCTGACTGGTATGAGATGAAATCTGAGCATAGTTTTGATTTGCATTTCTCTAATGGCTAGAGATGATGAACATGTCTTCATATATATATTTATTGATTGTATATCTTCTTCTGAGAAGTTTCTGTTCAGCTCCTTAGCCCATTTATTGATTGGGTTGTTTGTTCTTTTGGTGTTAAGATATTTGAGTTCTTTATATATCCTGGAGATCAGTGCTCTATCTGATGTGCGTGTGGCAAAAATTTGCTCCCAGAATGTAGGCTCTCTTCACCTCCTTGATAGTTTCTTTTGCTGAGAAGAAGCTTTTTAGTTTAAGTCCATCCCATTTATTGATTCTTGCTTTTATAGGAGTCTTGTTAAGGAATTCGGGGCCTAATCCAACGTGATAGAGATTTGGGCCTAATTTCTCCTCAATTAGATGCAGGGTCTCTGGTCTAATTCCTAAGTCATTGACCCACTTTGAGTCGAGTTTTGTGCATGGTGAGAGACAGAGGTTAAGCTTCATTTTGCTGCAAATGCATTTTCAGTTTTCCCAGCACCATTTGTTGAAGAGGCTATCTTTTCTCCAATGAATGTTTTTGACACCTTTGTCTAGTATGAGATAGTTGTATTTATGTGCATTACCCTCTGTGTCTTCTATTCTGTACCATTGGTGTACATGTCTATTTTGGTGCCAGTACCATGCCATTTTTGTTACTATTGCTTTGTAGTAAAGTTTAAGGTCTGGGATTGTGATGCCTCCTGCTTCACTTTTCTTGCTCAGGATAGCTTTGGCTATTCTGGGTCTCTGATTTTTCCAAATGAATTTCATGATTGCCTTTTCTATTTCTATAAGAAAGGACCCTGGGATTTTAATTGGGATTGCATTAAATCTGTATAACGCTTTGGGTAGTATGGTCATGTTAATTATATTGATTCTGCCTATCCAGGAACATGGGAGGTCTTTCCATCTTCTAAAATCTTCTTCAGCTTCTTTCTTTAAATTTTAAAGAAATTTAAAGAAATTGTCTTGTAATTTTCGTTGTAGAGGTCTTTCACCTCTCTTGTTAGGTTGATTCCCAGGTATTTTATTCTTTTGGAGGCTATTGCAAATGGAGTGGTTTTTCTGAATTCTTTTTCAGAGGACTCATTGCTGATGTATAGAAATGCATTTGATTTATGGATATTTATTTTATATCCTGCAACTTTGCTGAATTCATTTATCAGTTCTAGAAGTTTTCTGGTGGAACTTTTTGGATCCTCTAAGTATAGGATCATGTCGTTTGCAAATAATGATAGTTTGAGTTCTTCTTTTCCTATTCGTATCCCTTTAATTTCCTTCGTCTGTCTGATTGCTCTGGCTAGAGTTTCAAGGACTATATTGAATAAGAGTGGTGAGAGAGGGCATCCCTGTCTTGTTCCTGTTTTTAGAGGGAATGCTTCCAATTTTT
>PVHX01036315.1:0-10893 GCA_004024805.1 Geosciurus inauris
GGATGGAGTTGGAGAATATCATGCTAAGGGAAGTAAGCCAATCTCAGAAAACCAAATGCCGAATGTACTCATTGATAAGTGGATGCTGATCCATAATGTGGGAAAGGACATGGGAACAAAGGTGGATCTCCGTTCACAGGGGTGTAAGGGGGGAGGGGGCATGGGGACAGCAAGGGTGATGGAATATGATGGTCATAATGACCCTAACTCTATGTATGACTGCATATATGATGTGATTCTATACAACTTACAACTAGAGAATTGATAGGTTATCCTCTATCTATGTACAATGAGTCAATTTACACTGTCAACATGTAAGCCTAAATAAAACAAGAATAAAAATTAAAAAAAAAAAAAATCCAAAGAATACAAAAGGGTATATGATGGTAGGGAAGTCTTCCTCCTGACTCTCACTTCTAGATTCCCAAACCCCTACACAGAAGCAACCCTTATTACCCATTTCTTGTGTGTTCTTCCAGAGATTTTCTTCATCATCATTATTGTCCTAGTTGTTCTCATGGTGCCAAGGATTGAACCCAGGGTCTACTGCATGCTAGGCAAGCATTCCACCATTCAGCTACACCCCCAGCCCTCTAGAGATATTTTATGCCTACACAACATATCTATATGCATATCTGCCTCATACTTTTTCCTTATCCACAAATGATGGCACATTACATATTTTTGTACCTTACCTTCTTCCCAAGCCTTAGCAAGCAATTCGGAGTAATACAATGGATTGCCTCATTCTTTTTAGAGATTGCCTAAAACCCTATCCTGCGGATGGACCATAATTTAATTAGTCTTCTATTGTGGAACATTTAGGTCACTCTAATCTTTCCCAACCACATATAATGCTGCCTTGAACATTCTTCAGTACCTCATTGACCACAATGGTTGCTATAAGATAAAACCCTGGCATGGGCTGGGATTGTGGCTCATTGGTGGAGCGCTTGCCTCGCATGCGTGGGGCACTGGGTTCAATCTCAGCACCACATAAAAATAAATAAAATGAAGATATTGTGTCCATCTATAACTAAAAAATTTTTTTAAAAATTTTATATAAAAAAAGATAAAACCCTGGCAATATAATTGTTAATCTGGTATGATCCCTGCATTTTTTACCTTAATACTTGGCCTCAAATTTCCCAATTCTGAGGCTTAAAGGCAGTGGACCCTGTTCTCCCACAGCCTCATAGACAACCCATTCATGTCTGCCAAACGACACTGAAAAACACACCTATAAGCTCTGGTAGGTGTGATGATGGCATTGTGTTGGGGAAGAAGATCTATCTAATCAGTAAAAAGAGAATGTGTTAACAGAATGGAGGTGATCACTGAAAAATGCAGAAGAGGGGAGCCAATCAGCAAGGCTGTGGCAGCATTCACCTGTCATTCCCCAAGGGAGAGCCACACTTCACCTAATGGAGAGGAATCTGAGAAGCTCATTCAACTAGGTTTCTCCACGGCCTAGGTGGATTGTCCTTCCATACAATCCTACTCCTTTAGTTCTGGGTTCTTGCGTACAAGCAGTCCACCGATGTAGTTATTCATTTTTCTCCCTAGGTACCTGGATCCTTGGATTAAGCATGGCTACAGATTCTTGGACATCTCTTCCCTTAAGAAGGTCTAGGTCTTCTCTAGAGTCAGTGAGTGTTATAACTTCTCTGATGAATGGAATGTAGTAAATATGTCGTTGTGCCCATTGGCAGGACCAGGCCTTAAGAAATTGATAATTTCTACTTTCTGCCTCTTGAATATTCACTCAGGACTGCTAGCACCATGTAAGAAGACTATCCTAACACCTCCATGCTGTGAGGAAGCCCAAGCCAGCCCTGCAGAGAGGCAGAGACCCAGCTATTCCAGGCCAAATCAGCCTAGCCACCAATCATGCCATGGAAAAAGGATTGCTGATCATTCCAGCCCCAGCAGCTACGACATACCAGTCAAAAGCCAGACTTGAGGCCCAGATATAAGGCTCCACTTGAGCAATTCTTCAGCCATTTGAGCTGAAACCCTCACTCCCCCACGAAATAGAGAAAAGTCATCTTCATGATGCCCTGCTCAAATTCCTGACCCACAAGGTCATTACTCTAGCGAAATGTTTGTTGTTTTAAGCCACTATATTTGGGGATAGTTCATTATGCAATAATACAGAAACAGAACAGAGCATTTCTGCATGGCAGAGTAACATGACCCTGAAAGGATTGATCTGCTCACACAATAAACATAGGGGCACTCCAGTCCACACAGTTGTTTCTTTGGGTTTGGTCAATGTGAGTCAATCCCCAATAATCTGCCAATGCTGAATGTGCTGACAAAATTTAATTTCTGAGCCAGGTGTGATGGCACATGCCTATCATGCAAGCTGCAAGGGAGGCTAAGACAAGAGGATTGCCAAGTTTGAAGCTGGCCTGGGCAACTTAGTGAGACCTTAACTCAAAAGAAAAAATAAAAAGAGCTGGGAGTATAGCTCAGTGGTAGAGTGCCCCTGGGTTCACCCCACCCCCCATTTCATTTCTGCACTAGAAACACTGAAAACTAAAGGGCCAGCCTCAACCAATCTGCCTTCCTCCTTTACTGTATCTCCTTCATTCTATCTTAGGTCAAACAACCCAGATTAGGGAGCTGGGAAGACAAGTGTCACAAAAAATTTACCACCAGGTGCATCCACTGCTCCCTGCCACTCCTGAAATCTAAGACTGTGCCTGGTGTTGCTGGGACAGAGGTGGAAAAGACGTAGATTCAGCTCTGGGAGCTTTACCAGCCCAGTCTCCAAGCCATATAAACAGGTGATGACAAGAAACATGATACATGAAATGACAAATATGTGCTCAGGCTATCAGGGTCCCCACCCGGTCCATAGCCCACAATCCCGCAGAGCTACAGAACAGATAACATTTCATAATTCTCAGATTTTGTCTTTGAAAGACAAAAGTTTGATAGAGATGTAATATATGTCCATGTTTCATTTTTCTAGCACTTTCTTCTTCTTCTTTTTTTTTTTTGGTTTTAGGAATTGAACCCAGGTTCTTGCACATGCTAGGAAAGTGCTCTACCACTGAGCTATATCCCCAGTCCCTCTGGCACTATTAACATTATTTTTTTGGCAGTTCTCTTAAATACTTCAATGCTTTCCTAAGCTGACTTTATTATTTTTATGTGTGATAATCAATGTTTTGCCTGTGTTTTTGTGAGGTTTTGGAGGATTATTTTTCTTTTTTTCAGCCATATTGGGGACCAAATCCAAGGCCTGGAACACTGGAACATGCTAGCCAAGTGCTCTATCAATGAACTATGCCCTCAGCCCCCTGCTTTTTAAAAAATAGGGGTGCTGGGGTTGTGGCTCAGTGGTAGCGTGCTCACCTAGCACACATGAGGCACTGGGTTCGGTCCTCAGCACCACATAAAAATAAAATAAAGATATTCTGTTCACCTACAACTAAAAAATAAATATTTAAAAAAATAGGGAAAAAAATAAAAATTAAAAAATAAATAAATAAAAATAAAAAAATAGGGGTGCAGAGGACATTGTAAGTTGGCTACCCTGATACCCCTTCCACTGCTCCTTTTTGTGTGGTAGCCACCTGATTTGGGTGGGGGGCCTCAACCCCTTTAGGAGTTAAGCTGCTGCATAGGGCTAAGCTAATAAAAATGTGTCTCTCTGTTCCTGGCCATTATGATGGGTTCCCAGATGGGAAATTAAACCAAGCCAAGTCAGTCAACCAACTTCTGCAAGATAGCAAAGCCAAAAGAACTGCAGAAAGATAAACTGTAGCTTTGATGACTTCACTCCTCTTTCCATGGTCTGCATATGTTTTGCTCCTTAAAGATTCATGTGCTGGGGGCTGAGGATGTAGCTCAGTGGTAGAGTGCTTGCCTAGCATGTGTGAGGCACTGGGTTCGATCCTCAGCATCACATATAAATAATAAATGAATAAAATAAAGATCCATCAACAACTAAAAAATGTTTAAAAAAAAAAAAGATTCATGTGCTGGAAGCCTGGTCCTGAAACCAGGACCAGCATTAAAAGCATTAATAGCATTAAAAGGTGGTAGGACCTTTAAGAGTAGAACTTCATGGGAGGTGACTGGGTCATGACCACCCTCATGAGAGAAACAGATTAGTTCCAGTGAGCACAGGTTGTTATAAAAGAGCAGAGCTGACCTCTCCCTGTCTCTTTCTTCTTCTGTTGCCTTGTGATCTCTCTCTTTGTACATACCTATCTCCCCTTCTACTTCTCTACCATGTTATGGCACAGCCAAGGGGACCCTCACCAGACACTGATACCATGCTCTCTGGACTTTTCAGAACTATGAGTCAAATAAACCTCTTTTCTTTAAAGTGTTCCAGCCTTGGGTATTTTATTAGAGCAACACAAAATGGATGAAGACAGAAAATTATTACTGAGTAGTATTGTTGCTATAATGATACCTAAGAATCATTACTAAAGAAGTGGTTTTGGAACTAGGTAAGGAGCACAGGTTGGAAGAGTTTGGAGGAACAGGTTAGGAAAGATCTATACTGCTATAAACAAAGCACTGTGGGCAGTTCTGGTGAGGGTGCCAAAAAGAGACTCAGAAAGAGCTAGATATTCTTAGAGATTGCCTAAATTATTGTGACTGGAATGATGATAGAAATGAGGACAGTAAAGAACACGTAGAAAAGGTCTCAAATAAAAAATGAACAATATCTTATTAAAAATTGGAAGCCGGGTGCAGTGGCACAAGCCTGTAATCCCAGCACTTAGGGAGGCTGAGACAAGAGAATCGTGAGTTCAAATGGCGAGGCGCTAAGCAACTCAGTGAGACCCTGTCTCTACATAAAACACAAAATAGGGCTGGGGATGTGGCTCAGTGGTCGAGTGCCCCTGAGTTCAATCTCCAGTACCCAAAAAAAAAAAAAAAAAATTGGAGAACAGGCCATCCTTGTTACTAAGTAGCAAGGAACTTAGCTGTATTGTATCTATGCCCTACAGCTTTGTGAAAGGCAAATTTAGGGTGATGACTTAAGAGCTATCTGGAAAAAGAAATTTCTGAGCAAAATACAGAAGGAGCTGTTTGGGTACATTTAAAACTATATACAGGGGGCTGGGATTATGGCGCAGTGGTAGCGTGCTCGCCTCGCACGCATAAGGCACTGGGTTCGATCCTCAGCACCACATAAAAATAAAATAAAGATATTCTGTCACCTACAACTAAAAAATAAACATTAAAAAAAATAAAATAAAACTATATACAGTAAGATTCAGGAGCAATGGCAATGACCCAGAGGTGGATAATAAGGAGAAAAGGAGAGTGTACAAATTTAGAAAAGTCACAGCCTACTTATATCAAGAGGAAAAAGAAAAGAAAAATGTGTAGGGGTGCAGCTGAGCCACTATTTGTTAAAGAGATTAGACAGATAAAGGGAGCTGGGCATCAGGACACCAGGTGAGAGGACTCAAGGGCATCTCAGAAATCTTTCACATTTTCCCTTCCATCACAGTCCAGAGGACTCAGAGGGCAGAATGGTTTCAGAGAATGCCCAGGAACTGCCACCCAGGGCTACTGGGAGCCCCTGCTCTTTCTATCCCAGAGCAGTACTCAGCTACTGTCCAGCTGCTGTTTGCAGTTTGTGCTGCTGCTCCAGAGGATATAAGCTATAGGCACTGGCAGAGTCCACGTGGTGCTAATTCTGCAGGCACACAGAAAGCAAGAGCTATGAGACCATTCAAGCTGCTACCAAGATTAGAAAAAAACAAACAAACAACAACAAAAAGAAAGAAAGAAAGAAAGAAAGAAAGAAAGAAAGAAAGAAAGAAAGAAGGAAAGAAAGAAAGAAAAAACAAACCTAGGTGGCCAGGCAGAAGTCTGCCACAGGGGACAGAACCACCACAGAGAATCTCCATTAAATGCCTAGTAGAAGCTGAGTGTGGCATACACCAGTAATCCCAGCTACCTTGGGAGCCTAAGACATGAGGATCACAAGTTCAAGGCCAGCCAAGGTAACCTAGCAAGCTCCTGTTTCAAAATCAAAAATAAAAAGTGTGGGGATGTAGTTTAGTGGTAGAGCACCCCAGGTTTAATCCTCAGTACCTCAATCCTCTTGGCCCAATAGAGCCAAGAAAGCGATGAAGTCACAGCTAGGACCCCAGAAAGCAAGGGCAACCAGTGGCATGCAACACTCACCTGAAATGGTCACAGGTGCCAGCAGGCAAACAAGCATCTAGAAGTCAGGAAGTCTGGGGCAGGGAAGGAGGAAGAGGAAACAGGGCTGCCTGAGGCCTTGGAGGCCACTCCCTACCCCAGTGTGCACAGGACACAGGACTAGGAGTGTTTAAGATTTACTGTGTGCCCCGCTGAGTTTCAATCTTACTGGGGGCCAGAGAATAGAAATGTTTATCCTAACCCTGCCCTGCCGTTGTGTCAGAGAAAGAGATAGCTTGCTTTTGATTTAACGGGTTCACATCTGGAAGAAGTTTGCTTTGTATCTCAGATGAGACCTTGCACTTTGGAGTTGATACTCAAAACAAGTTAAGACTCTGAGAACTACTGGCATGGAATGAATGCATTGTGCAAAGGACATGAACTTTGGGGGCCAATGGTGGGCATGTTTTGTCCCTTCAAAGATTTACATATTGGAAACTTGGTTCCCAAAGTAACGGTACTGAAAGGTAGTGGGACCTTTAAGAAGTGGAGCTTAGTGGGAGGAGTTTGCGTCCTGACATCCTTGTAAAGGGATTAATACTGGTCTCACAAGGGGGAATTAGTTCCCACAAAAGCAAGTTTTTATGAAAGAGGAAGCCTGGTCCCTTCCTAGTCTCTTGCATCCTCTCCCTCTATTTGACCTCTCTCTGGCACACCCTCCTGCCATGTGATGCCATCTGCCATGGCATACACAACAGACACAGAGAAGGCTTTAACCAGAGGCTGACCAGATGGGGCTGCACCTGGAACACTTTCATCCTCCCAAACCCCAAGCAAAATAATAATGGTTTCTTTACAAATTACCCAGCCTTGTATACTTTGTTACAATAACACAAGACAAAGACAAAACCCCAGAGCAAATTACATTTGAAGGACATTCAAGCTATTGAAGTTTTTTCATTCTATGAGCAAATAAAAGTGCTTTAGATTTTAGGTCAGTATGAATAACCAAACCAATTCTAACTGATACAAAGTATGTCACTGAAACACATCCTTTTCCTCACCTAGAGCTATTAACTGGGTTTTACAAATGTACAACACTCTGCTCTTTACTAACTTACACCAGCCTTATGTAATGAGGAAAGTGGGGACTAATGTATTTCCCATGGGGCCATTCAGGTTTGAGTGATCCAAGATCTTTGGGCACGCTCCTTTAAAAGACCACACATCCCCGGGCTGGGATTGTAGCTCAGCAGTAGAGCGCTTGCCTCGCATGTGTGAGGCCCTGGGTTCGATCCTCAGCACCACATACAAAGCAATAAAATAAAGACATTGTGTCCATCTACAACTAAAAAATATTTAAAAAAAAAAAAAAGACCACACATCCCGGGGTTTCTCCTGCTTCCTCTTCCTCCTCCTAAGGCCATCTAGAATTTCTTTGGTAGCTGCTGCTCTAGAGCTAATCCTGAGCAAATCTCCCTCTGAGAAATTCTCAGTCCCTAGCCTTGGGCATTCACTGGGCCTTTCACATTTCTAGAGATTAAATCGAACTAGGGAACTTCACAGGGACTCTGGTTTGGGGGCTTAAAGGAGTCAGATTCACAGGGCGTCATTTCTTAACCATCCCTCAGTACCTTATGAACTGTCTCCCAGGTCTTAGAAATGTGAGTACAAGCCGGGCGTGGTGGTGCAAGCCTGTAATCCCAGCACTTAGGGAGGCTGAGACAGGAGAATCTCGAGTTCAAAGCCAGCCTCAGCAATGGCGAGGTGCTAAGCAACTCAGTGAGACCCTGTCTCTACATAAAACACAAAATAGGGCTGGGGATGTGGCTCAGTGGTTGAGTGCCCCTGAGTTCAATCTCCAGTACCAAAACAAAACAAAAAAAATGTGAGTACAACAGGGACCTCACGAGACATCAGCCACATGGGCAAGCGCAGAGGATGCAGCTCTGATCATTCCTAAGTTATTTACTTTGGAAGAAGTTTGTGGCAGCCAATATCACTGTAGATGATTCCACATCCTCTGTCAGTTTATACACTTGCATTCTCTTTTCAAGACAGCTCCCTCCGTTCCCAACCTCTGTCCCTCTTTTTTATTTTTTTTTAGGTTGTTGATAGATCTTTATTTTATTCATTTATTATTTATATGTGGTGCTAAGGATCGAACCCAGGACCTCTCGCATGCTAGGCAAGCTCTCTACCACTGAGCTACAGCCCCAGCTCCTGTCCCTCTTCTTTTATTGGAAGGTACTAGGGGTTGAATCTAGGGTTCATACATAGTAGAAAAGTGCTCTACCATTGAGCTACACCCCCAGACCTTTTTATTTTGTATTTTGAGACAGGCTCTCACCAAGTGACCGAGGCTGCCCTGGAACTTGCTATCCTCCTGCTTTAGCCTGCAAAATAGCTGGCATTAGAGGTGTGCCACCTTGCCTGTCCACTGTTTGGCTTCCAAGTCACCTCCTTGCCGGTGCCCTTCTTATTCATACCACTCATCTGCTTGTTTATTTCAACTGCCTTTGGGATATTTTCCCTACAAACTTCCAATTTATGAGCCCTACCCTCAGCTGGTCCGGAGTTAACCTCCTGTACTAAGTCTCCTTTACTTTTGTCCAACGTCTCCCTCGCCTCCAGCTTCTCTGTCCCATTGCTCACTCCCACTCTCAGGTCTCTATGCCCCCACCTGGTTACCTGGAGCTCATGCAAGCGCAGAACATAGCCTTGCACGAACACCTGGAAAAAAAAGCGCAGCTGCCCGAGTCTTGGAATTTCCTTCAAGCTCCGCATCTGCCGCCGATCGCCGGGACTGGCTCCTGGTCCCTTGGCTGCTTCGTCAGCGGGGAGGGTGGCAGGGATAGCGGCCTTGGCTCTGGCCCCGTGTGGGCAGAGGCCACGGCCGGCCGCTCGCGTGGTCAGCAGCGCCCACCTCAGCCTCGCGCAGCCCAGCGCAGCCATGGATGGTACTGTGGAGGCCGGGCACCCGGGCCAGCCAGGGAGGCTGAACTGAGGGGCGGGTTCAAAGGCAGGGGTGACCCAGGGGGCCGGGCCAAGGAAAGGCGGGCCGCTCACTTTCGTGGCGGTCCTCACCCTTACAAAGAGTAGCCTAGCGAACACACGGCAGCTACTTTCTCCCGACGGAAGCCCCGGCCGGGGGAGAGGGCAGGAGGGGGACAAGGTGACTTGGGGGGAGCCACAGCGCTCCGAGGCTGCCTGCCTCCCCCACTGACTCCCCAGCCTACGCTCCGGGAGACGCCTAAGGAAAACTTTTCGCTGGCTCCGAACGGTAGGAAGGAGTCCAGCCCTCCTCTTCCAGGACCTGTAGGCCCCACCCAGTGAGATCCGCCTTCGCCCCGCCGGCGCAGAGCCACGCCCCAGCGCCGTCGCCCCAGCGCCATCCGCCCAGGGACCCGCACTTCCCGGACTGACCTGGAACTGGCTCTGGGCTCGGCTGCCCGCTGCCTTTTCCTATTGGTGTCCGGAAGAGATCCTGGATTCTGAATGCTGGAATCTGAGTGCTGAGCTAGGAGAAAGCCAAAAGGCCCAGCGGCCAAGATTATTTGACCCCTGGAGCCGGGAAACAGAACAAAGAAATTTAAATATTAGTGGATTTTTTAAAAATACAATTCTTCACACATATACACCTCCCCAGTCCCATCCGCTAAAGCAGAATGCCTCAAACTACAAATTGAGACCAGAATTAGTGGGTTGTGACCAAAATTATTTTCAATGAAATAGAAAGAATAAAATAGTACCAAAAAAAAAAAAAAAAAAAAAGCTGCAAGAAGAAAAAGTATTGTTTAATGAATCCTTTGTTTCCTGTGTATTCAAAGTATGGTTTCAGCCAGGCACTCCTGTAATCCCAGTTACACAGGAGGCTGTGGCAGAAGAATCACAAGGTCCAGGTCAACCTCCACAGCTTGGTGAGACCCTGTCTTAAAATGCAAAATAAAAAGGTCTGGGGATGTAGCTCAGTGGTAGAGCATTTGCGTAGCCTAAGCAAAGTTCTTGGGTTCAATCCCCAGAAGTGAAAAGAAAAAACAACTCATATAAATAGTAAATAGGCACAGAATCAAGGATTATTAAGCCCAGGAATAAAGAATGCAGCAGGATAATAAAGCTGGTTCTAAAGGCATCTGAAGAATTATTTATAAGCAGCCAGAGGGAAAAGGGACCTATTCAGTTCAAACATTAGACTGACAGTTGATGTGGCTGGGTGTGAACTTTCATTTATCCTAGGGTGCATAGTTTTGTAACCCAAGTTTACTCTTGAATGCATGCAAAGCCAATAAGCACAACCAGGAGGAGAAAAAGGATAAACAAAGACTTACCTTTTACAGCAAGTAATGACAGTATTAGAGATAACTCTCAAAGCAGTGTTCTACCCAAACAATTTTAGAAAGCAAGGAATTTCTTACTGGGGAAAATTACACATTTTCACATAGAGGAAAGACATCATCACATGTAGAGTCGGGCACATTCCTTAGCAAACATCAGTTTGATGTCATATATTACATATTTAAAAGAAAACATGCCAGCAGTTGTGGAGGTACCAACTGTAATCCCAGTGACTCAGGATGCTAAGTCAGGAGGACCACACGTTCAAGGCCAGCCTGGGCAATTTAGCAAGCAAAATTTAACAAAAAAGAAAGAAAGAAAAGAAAAGAAAAGAAAGAAAGAAAGAAAGAGAGAGAGAAAGAAAGAAAGAAAGAAAGAAAGAAAGAAAGAAAGAAAGAAAGAAAGAAAGAAAGAGGGTTGGAGATTTGA